>FWCC01000323.1:0-31504 GCA_900169235.1 Zarea fungicola
ACATGTCCTAATCGGGCCATGGGCGTACTAGCCTTTCGGCGGCCTAGCACTGCCCCGCGTCCCGTGTTGTAGCGTTTGTAACACCTAGTACCTAATATACTTCATCTAGTCACAGTCCGCTTTAGTGTGCTAGATATAATTTACATAACTACCCCCTATAAAGTTATTTAAAGACATATACTTAAAAAAGGGAGATATAATATATTTATAAGTAGATATAATATTAGAAGTAAAAATATTAATATAATACTAGTATATTTAAGGATTTTAGACACTGTGGAGAGCAATAAGAAGAGCCTTGGCGCGGTAAGCTTTAGTATATAAGCTATTAAGAATAGGACCGTTAAGATAAGCGGATTTGGCTAGAATAAAGACGCGACGGCGTGATTGTCTAACTGGGAGGCTGGTAATGGCAGCCCTAAGAACTCGATTACCTAGACAAATGCGCTCCTAGAACTTGACGTCGGCCACAGTATGCTTTATACTGTTTTTAAAGGCAAGCTTAATATATAGAGGTTATTTAAAGCGACCAATGGCAGGGCTGCCTAATAACTAAATTCAGCAATATTCCCTAACCTAATAAAAGACAATAATTAGTAATAATTAATTAAAAACTAAGGAGAAATCCGCCATTAAACTTACCGCCTTAATGGAAATATTGTCTTTTGCCTTAATACCTATCTAGTTATCTCCACTATAGCTATACTAGCTAAGCATTTAACCGCCTAAGAACTCTAAGAGAGATATACGCTAAGTAGCAATGTTAATAATATTAAGAAGCTTTTAATAATTAATAACTAGCTCTATAATTTAGTTACTAGAAGAAGAAGAAGAAATACTAGAAAGAAGATAGTAATAAGAGAGGAGAAGAGATAAATAAAGAGAATTTAATAAGCAAATACTTCCTTTAAATAGGAACACCTATAAACGCATAATCAACGCATAGGACACTAGCCAACACATTATTATAAATAAGAGCTAACCACTTATATAACTGTGATTTGCGTAGCTAATTAAGCGTATATACTAATAAGTATTTAAGGATACAATTCTTCTAATTAACCACAACACTCTTTCTACCTTACACTTATTTAGAACTTTTACTCTACTTTATAAGATTAATTACTTCTACCTCTAATTAATAGGATAAGTATTAACTATTTATAGAATATTATAAAGTCAATCTAAAACAACTGCTTAAGACTAGACTGCAACTATATGAACAACTTAAGGCCCTTATGACCCTAGAACCGCTCAATAAAATGGCGCCATTGACTTTATAGCTAGAAAAGAAGAAGGGATTAAATAATTAAACGTTGCTAGAGACACCACAATACTTAGCAAGGATTACAAACAACGCTAAGAGCGTGACACCTAGAGCGCCGCTACCAAGGTCTAAACCTTAGCTAGCGAATCTAAAAAGAGGCAAGTTATTTATCGGTTTCCTTAATAACTACATAATAGCTACGCCATTTTATAATTAAGAGAGTCCTAGTTCTTCCACCCTTAAAGATAAATACATTTAATAGCCACTAATCTAGCTGCTTTATGAAAACTTTAACTATACTGCCCTTTATAGTAGCGATTTAGACGACAAAACCCCCTAGGACTGTCTTAAAACTATCAAAGGCATAGGACCCTGGATGAAGAATCGTACATACCTTGGTATAGATTGGGATGGCTAGATAAAAGATCTCCTTAGGTTCCTCTATAGACTATATAAAGGTGATCTAGTAAGTAACTATGGACTTAAGGCCATAACCTGCATCTTAACAATCGGCTATAAAGACATTATTAGCATGGCGAGTAGCCTAATCTAGATTAAAGGCAGTCTTAAACCATTAATTAATACGTTCCACACAACAGATTACGCTACATCCCTTAATAGCGGCATAGAAGTGCCTATATACATCCTCCTTAGAGCAGCTAATAAGTATAAGGAATTCTACTACTATATTTAGAAGCGTAACTATATTATTTACTACTTTTATTTTATAGTAAGTCTTAAAAAGAGCGGTTTAAGCGATCATTTTGCTATTAGGGTATTAGACTAAGAAAACCAAATCTTTACCTTTATTGACTCTCTTAATAAGTATTAAAAAGAAAGAGCTAAAGCCGCCACTCTTATAATGCATGTATACCTTTTGGCCTTAGGGATGCCCTTAAGTCTTACCCTATATTCCCTAGAAATTATATAGTAACTTGCGCATTAGGAATGCAGTTATATTTCCCTCTTTACCGCTATTATAATCACTTAAGGCCTAGTTAGGTTTAAGTTCAGCCACTTTAAAAAGGAATAGAAAAAGACCTTAGTAGATTTTAAAGGCAAAGGCATAACTCTAAAGCCCATTAATTTAAATCTATACCCCTATGTCTTTAACTAGGCTTGGTTATAACCCTATAAGAAATACTCTTATGACCTAATAGTAGCCCTACTATCTAGAATGGCTAAGACTATATTATTAATTAGAGCCAATAAGTGGTTAGATGGCGTAATAATTAACCTATTGCTAGATATAGAATGGTTCCTAAAGCAATAAAATAATAGCATACTAATCCCTAATCACAGTAAACTAGGAGGCGCTGTCCCCACTAAAGTCGACCTAAACAACGTGAATAATGGCAATATAGCAGAAAGATTTAACCCTAGCCTTACAAAAGATGTAGATTGGTATGATCCTGCTTACTAAGGAGGAACCATCCCGCCTAAGTCTATATAGATCTACGACTTTAGTCAGATCTAGGCCAGCCTGGCCTTAGACCAAGCCAAGTATATGCGAAACCTATTATTAGAACCCAATAATACCATCTTTATATTTAAAATAGGGGAAATCCTAAGGAGGTTTAAATCCATTTCTATTATACCTATACCTAAGATAAAGCCTAATTAATTAAAGCCAACTAGGCGAAAGGCACTAGAAGTAATAGAACTTCTAGTAACACCGCCGCCAGTCTAAAAGCGGTGAAAGTAGAAGCTAGAAATCAATATAAGCTATATTAGTCAGCCTTATTATATTAATAGACCTATAGACTCTTCTAATAATTAATAACTTACCACCTTATTATCTAATGCTTTATTACTTAGTGTCAAAGCGACCATTTCTCTACATTCTAATAACTATAATACTTATAATATCTTAAGAGGAGTTATACACTATAGGACCATCTTCCTTAACGCTATAAGAGCAATAACTACCAGGAAGTAAATAATCAAAGGGCGCCGCGACCTAAAGACATGGGATTTTAGTACTAGGTATACTAGGGAAATAACTGTTTTACCTGCCAATAAGATCATAACTGCTCCGCCTACTAACTATCACATGCATCTATTATATAGCAGTGAATCTTTGTCCTTTATTGGAACTATTCCTTTGGGATTAATAAGCAAGACTGCCTAGGATTAGATTGATTAGGCCTACCTCTAGAAGAATGCGCCTAGTTAGAGAGCGAGTGTTTCTAGGATAGAGCGCTTAATTGCCTATAATAAGTACCTTAAGCGCGATAAAGGCTTGGCTACGATGCAAGATCTAAGCATCCGTCATAAGGTGCCTGCTTAGAAGACAGACCCTACTAGACCTTAGCCGATACCCGACGATAATAATAACAAGATAAGAGAGATTTAAGAAGGAGGATAGAGAGATTATATGATTCTATATATAATTATATATAAAGTAGACTTACTTTAGCTTCTTTTTTTTTTTTTATTATTTAGAACGTAATTCCGGCGTGTGGAAGTTGCGTGGGGAGGCATGTGTTAGGCCGGCGTGCCACAGCCATATAGGGTAACCAAAACCACCTAAGTATAAATAGTTTACCAGCCCACCCTTTAGCTTTTATTAGGCATTATCTATTNNATGTCTAACCAAGACATAGAAGTATGTCAATTTTGATGTATTGGTTTTAAGCGTCTTGGACTACTCTGGACACTTAAAAAGGCTTCTACTTAGGTTAATTATATGATCCCTAATGAGATTGCGCTGTTATTATACCCTCTCCCTTAACAATTCTCGAATTTTGAAATTACGTGTATCGACGTGTAGTCATTAGTCTACCTAAAATACTCAATTGTTCTCTTTAGTGACGGCTTTAATTCGATTTAAAGCCTCTTAACGTGTGGCCCTTCTGCCCCAACACACTATGGTTTTATATATATCTTTATCTATGAAAATATTTAACTATATATAATAATACTAATACTCTTCTAATACTATTATTATTATCACTGCCATTAAATAGTAAGGCATAACTTAAGGAATTACTATTAAATAAGCATATTAGTATTTAAGTAATATAAGAAGAGATAATAAAAAAGTAGCTATTTTTTTATAGTTATATTAAATATAAATAATAACACTTAAATATTTTAATCCTTCTTAACTTTCTTATAGATACATTCTAGTAGAACCCTCTTTTCTCTAGTAGGCTTCTTATTTATTTCCTCTTTTATTGCTTAAGTATCCTTACTAAGAATATCTTACATTATAGGAAGCTCTGCCTCACTTAGGCTTTCTTAACTACTTAAGTGACTACGTTTTTTAATATCCTCCTCTTTAATAAGCTATATATTTTCTTCCTTTAAAGCAGGTATAGAAGGCTTCTTATCTCCTTTAACTTACTTTTTAGGTAAAGGTTATAATAGTTAGCATATTAGCTTGTATAAAGCTTGTAAAGCAGTAGTAGTAGACTTTCTTAGCTTCTCTTAACTCTTATAGTAATTAATAAGATAAATAATAGGAATTTTCTTCTTAAGAGTTATAGGTTTAAGTGCCTATATTAGTTCGCCAATTAACTATACCTCTTAAACCCTATTATAGCATTTAATAATACTTACTAGTATATACTTAATAATAAAAGATATAATATCCTATTTTTAAGTAATTAATAAAGATAAACTAACATCAATACTCTTAGATACTATTATAGATAATAGTGCTTTATATAATAAATACTTAAACTAAATTAAGTTATATTAAGGAGATATAAACTTCCTAATATAAAATAGACTATTAGTAATCTATAGTATTATAAGATTACTAACTTCTATAGGCAATCTCTTAGCATTAAAGAGGTATAATTAAAAAAATATACTCTTTAATTTAAGATATTATCTTATTTTAATTAAGCTTATATATTATGCTTTTAAACCATCTAAAAGAGCGCTTTAAAATATAACCCTATTTATATCCTCTAGGATAAAAGTAGAAGTATATATATACTTAGGGGATTAATTATTAGTTAGATTAAGAATTTCTTCATTATTAGGTATCTTAAATTTTAGTATTTATTATATTTACTATATAGGTATATTTATGCATTTAGTCAGTTTAGCCTTTATAACTTAGCTTATATAAGTATTATTTATTATAAAAGATGCCCTATAATAAGGGCAACTCTCCTAATTAGGATTATTCTTTAAGAGTTCACTATAGCAGGCGCCATTACTTACATAGAACTTATCTATCTTAAGTATATAAAGGAATAAAAAGAGGAGGTTTATATTTTTTATATAAAATTATTTTTATATATAGGTAGCCCTAGATTTTACACTAAACTAATATTTAATATATATAATAGTCTATATTATTTAGCCTACTGGCTTTATACTATAGCCCACTTAGTAAAAGCTATAATAATTATCTACTATTGCTCTTATATAATGCTACTTAATAAAGGCTCTATTAGCATAGAGCTTTTTAGTTATTATATTCTTAAAATATTAATATATTAGTAAAAATATAATTAATATATAAGGATATATTATACCTTATAATAAGCAGTGCTAGGCTTAAGAGGAGTATGTATAGTTTATATAAGCATTTATAGCTAGCCCCTCTAGCTAAATATAGCCAATAAATTTCTAATTATTCTTTTAGTACTTTAAGCATGCGTTCTTATAAATATTGCCATAAATAAATATAATTATAGCTTCAATATTCTATATTCGCAATAGATCAAGTGCTTGATCTCTTCTTTGGCTACATGTTGGCTATGGATTTAGCTGTAAGAGGCGTTAAGGTTATATATACTTATAAATGGCTTTAATCCTCTTATTGCTTAGAATATTTGCTTTAGCAAGCGCCTAAGTAGTTAATACTTTCACATCACATAGCTATGCTTTAATATATATAATATTTAGTAGAACTAAGCCCTTAATTATAATTAGTATAGTTATTATTTAATTGCTAGTATTATAAAGGCTAGGTTAAAGACCTCCCTTAAATATAACTATAATTTTAGACTACTTTATTACTATTAACTATATATATATATGCGTAATTACATATAATGTTGTGTCACTACTACGCTGACACCGATGGCGTGTTCAAAACCTCGGATATAAGAATACAAATTTCGATGTGGCAGGATGTCGCATTTGAGCGCCCATAAATACTGCCCCACAATAAACCCCTCCTGAGCGTTGAGAATCAGAGTCTCATCATTCCTACGATTCTCGTCAACAGTTTAGTTAAAGCTGACATTACCAGTGTTGTCAAGAGCAGTATTGGATTACTTGCTGCTGGCAACCTCAGAGGCGGGTTATGGATTAACAGGAAACCCAACCAAATGCCTGGGAGGGGCTGCTAACGGACTTGGAGAAGCAGTCAATTGCAATTAGCGGAACCCGTGGTGGCACAGGAATCACAGCTGATGGCCTTGGAGGCCTTCTCGTCGCAGTCATAAACGGTCTTGCCGATGAATATGTTGTTTCGTACTACAAGCGGCATCCGATACACTCTATTAGCTGTCCACGATTGCAAGTGGGTTTTCAACGTTGAAGAACGAGGTTCTAGGCATATCAGATTCAGATACTTGAGAAGATTAAGATTCGCTCCGGCGGATTTCTGGTGCCCTAAGTCAAACCAGAAGACAGGCTCTTAAAGATCCATCACTCGGTGGCCGAGAATCTTGTTTGCTGAATTGATACGCGAGGCGCTCGTCTCTGATTTTAACTCCAGAAACAATAGAGTGGACGTAGGAGTGGATTGCTCTCCTATTAGTGCGACCAGCCTGGGCAAGTCTCATTGTAAGAATTTGTGCTTGTTGGGAGTTTGTGAGCTTGAATACATCTAAATCTCTGAATCAACAAATGAATACACGGTCTTTCCTCCTGTTGAAGCAAAAGTAGCGGATGATGAGGCCTGATGAGCAAGAGAGCTGCTACTATTGGAATTAAAGATAGGAGTTGCGCTTGGCGACACATTAGGCGATGCTATTGCCTTGGTCAGTCGGACTCTTGAAGTGATTAATATAGGAAGAAATATCCTAGAGTGATTCATTGCTGTATCTCGTAAAGTATTTTGTGTGGTAACTGCGCAAAGGACGAATTAGTAGTGCATTTTCTCCCCGTCGCTGTACTGGGAAAGCGGAGAGCTTCTTGACCTGAACTGAGACCCTTACTTATTAATCTGCTTCCATTCAGAATTTGCAGATGGAGAAATCCCATTATTGATTGCATGTGACCTTGGGTTCATGAAACAGACGAAGTGATCCAGCATCGGATATGCCGACAACTCCTTGGTTGTTTGCTATCTGTGGGGTCAAGTATGTCCACCACATTCTTGGACAGTATTGCTTCAAGTGAGCAGTCCTCCTTTTGCTGCACTACCACAGTTTTATGCCTCCCTCCCTCACCTTGGTTTTTCTTCTTGGAAATATATTAAAGCTGTATTACAGAGAGTTCAGCTCCCAGAGAAGCTTGGATCTGAAGGCTGGCGATATGTAAGGAACTTGTTAACAGCGAGTGGCAGTGGCGTAATGCCATCTTTCGGCCTTGACCCATTTCATATCGTTGTATAGACGCATGTGGTTGGAAAATGAATACAAGAGTGGTATGGTGGAAAAGTAGCGCTTTGCTAACCTTGATTTGGAAACATACAATCTGTATTGGATTCCAAATCATGTGTGTTTCTAAAACCTTCACATTAACTACAATTGCTTTGTTGGATTTTGTCCATTACAATTTCTCCGGCGCAATGTGGAGTATTATGGATGTAGCGGCATCTACTTTCTTTCTCCGAGGTTTAGATTAGTGGGCTCCGTAGATGCGACGCCTTCTGGCAGCCGAGCGAAATAATAATTGGCAAGTTTAACTCTAGCTTCTTGAGCTGTTACATTTTCATTGAATTATTGTTGCCTCGAAGATAAACCTACCAAATTCCCGAATCTGTTTAACAATGGCCGTGGGAAAAATTACTCTGTTCGACCTCCCAAGCAAGGAGCCAAACGCTGCTTGGTCTCTAAACCCATGGAAGAGTAAGTGCGGGGGGGGGGTTTCTTCCATTCAATGGTCCAAGGTTAGGGCCGCGAAAGCTAATCTTGAAATAATGGAACAACAGTTCGCTTGCTCCTCAACTATAAGGGTCTCGAATATGAAACTAAATGGGTAAATATACGCTCAAGCCATTATTTTTGAGACATGTGCTAAACTTCGCGCCAGACAGAATACCCTGATATCAAGACAGTGCTCCAGCCTCAGTGCGTTAACACAATATGCATCCGCGTACCGATCTCACATCGGCCGCTATAAAAACGCATACACTAACTTGGTCGACTTCCAATTTCAGTGTTGACCCGAACCCGACCGGTCACCCATACACAATCCCCGCCATCACCCTGCCTGATGGCACCTGGATCCAAGACTCGCACAAGATTGCCAAGGCCATCGAGGAGCGCTACCCCGACCGCCCGTTGAACCTCGAGTCGCCATACCAAGCCCGTATCCAGGCCCTTGTACCCAAGGCCATCGTGCCCATCATGGCCATTGGCCTAAACCAGATCCCCCGTCGGCTCCTAAACAAGCCCAGTTACGACTACTGGATGGTGGACCGTGCCCCGAGGGTCGGAGGCGATTTTGCCGGAAACGAGGCGGAAAATGGTGGCGAGGTTGCCTACACTGCCTCGGCGCCAGGCATTAAAGAAATCACGGCCATGCTCAAGGAGAACGCCGATGGTCCCTTTTTTGGCGGAAAGGACGTTTCGTACGCAGACTTTGTTTGGATCGGCGCGCTGGAGTTCTTGCGACGGATCGGTGACGATGTTCTGGAGGGCGCGCTCAGCCATTCTGGCGACCGCACCGTTCATGAGAATCTGCTCGAGGCAGCTGAACCGTGGTTGGCGAGAAACAACTACTAAACGAGATCAATCGACTACCAACGGAGATATGCATACAAGAAACCTCGATAAAAAGACTATAAAGGTATATTTTCTAAATACTATGGAAGAAAACGACTCTTGCCGTTTCTATAGTGAAGTCTTTTTAAAAGTGACATCAAACGCAGGACTTTGCACAGCCTTTACGCTGCCGAGTGAATCATGCACAAACACAAACTCGCCTAGGCTGAGATAGTTGTACGCGGTCTGGTCAAACGTAAACCATGTCTCACAACTCCCGTCCATATAAAATAAGGCATCATCCTTGGCTATATTTTGCGCGTCTGTCGCCGTACTGAAGAACGCGCGCCACATGGTATACTTGCTGCTTGTGCTATTTTTGGGCACATTTCTACTGTATGATTGAGAAAATGGAGCATTACTGTTGATGCCAACCGGATACATGCGGCCATCCACCGTGGTTCTTACGGTGCCCAAGGATGGCCCAGAGCCTACGCTGTAGCTTGGAAAGTTTGCTAGCACGTCAAATCCTCGAATGACGAATCTCTGAATGACGATGCCCGATCCCGAATCCAGCTCGAGTTCTAGTGTTGAGTTTGTCGATTTGTCGATATACCTTCCAGTGTAACCATTTGAGGAAGAGGCTTCAGCGCGGGCAGCTGCATCGATGGCTGGCACAAGTGCGCGCACGACGGTGCTGAAAATGTTTGTGCGTGTGTCCTGGTCTACACTGACTTCCTGACCGCCAGTCAGTACTGTCATGACCAAGTCATAGTCGGTAATGGCGGCAATGAGGGCATGGTAGAGACCAAAGTCGCCGCTCTTGGTATACACATCAATAAGACGCTTGTCTGAAGTAAGTATGTTACTGCGGAGGATCTCCCAAGGTGCGCCCACTGACATGCCGAGAGATGAGGTGTGGGCGGCGGGCTTCATCCATTCTCTCGTCTTTCTAGGCGAGAGAAACTTGTTAGTGATAATCGACTCAGTAAAGGAAATCATGTCGATAGTATTGGAAAAGAGACCCCCAACTCTATTCTGTGTTAGTTATGTAGCTGCAAATCAAAACAGAGGCGGGGAAAGTCTCACGCTTCAAAAACTCCCAAAGTCAGGTTCCAGGTAGATTCGCCCTGCGGAATGAAGCCAACTTTAGAAAACGAGTTTACAGGGCCATTGAAGGAGGTGCTAGTCATGTTGGCCACGTCAAAAATGCCAGTTTGGGCAACGTGACCAAAGTCTTGGCCA
Source organism: Zarea fungicola (assembly GCA_900169235.1). Taxonomy (NCBI): domain Eukaryota; kingdom Fungi; phylum Ascomycota; class Sordariomycetes; order Hypocreales; family Cordycipitaceae; genus Zarea; species Zarea fungicola. The sequence continues at coordinate 10,357 of FWCC01000323.1, forward strand.
GTCGCGGCCTCAATCACCATGGCAAGCAGTGCGTATCCAAGATTGGAATACAGGGGAGTGGCAGAAGAAAGTTCTACCAAGGGTTTGCGGTTGATACTGTCGACTATATCCTTTGAGGAACACCTCTTTGTGCCTGGGAGTCCAGAACATGTTGGGCCTGTCCCGTTGAGAATAGCCGGTAGGCCCATTTGAGTCCATGGACCAGTTGGAATAAGAGCAAGATCAAAAGCCGCTGTACATTTATTAGCAATCAAAAAATGACGGTGGGCGTGTCTCTGTGTTCATACTATCTCTTGACAAGCCAGACAAATGGTTTGCAAGGTCCTGCACTGTAATGTCTTTCCATGGAATACTGTGAATAGAAGCATCCGCATTCGAGCCCCAGGCCAGATCCGGCAGATACTTCAGTACTGACGCTTGCATGTCGACTTTACTGCTTTGCAATACAGATAGAGCAGGCATAATTTTGGAAACGCTACCCACCCGGTAAATTGTCTGCTCGTTTATTTTGGAGGTGCCGAGACCAGACAGCACCGGTGGTGTAAAGTGGTAGTTGAAGAGTAGTTTATCTTCATGAATCGATTTGACGGCGACCGATATGCCGCTCGTCATCATATTAGCAGCGAAGCTGTTGTCTAAATTTAACTCGAGTCTTGTGATGGCGTCTTGCACTATCACGTTTTGACTGGGATTTCGCGGCACTGGCAGCACTTGGCCAAGAGGTGGACAGGCTTTAGCCTGGGCGAAACAGCCGATGGAAGAAGCTGCAAGAGCAGCCACGAACTGATACACAGAAAACATCGTGAATGATTTGAAAGGGTTAATTGATTGAAAAACCGCCCTAAAGCTTTTCCTGTGAGGGAATGGGCTGATATATGTAATTCCTGTTGCCTCGATTACGACGCCTTTTTCGGGCACAGCATTACTAGGTACCTACAAACAAGCCTTTGCATGGTAAATTACATAGTTTGAATTGTGCATTGTTGAAATCTTCAATACAGCCCGAGCTGCTTTGTCAGTGCAAGGCTGGGCTGTGGGGGTTCAACTTCGCACTTTGTAGTCCGAGCAGGCCTCACACAGCCTTTCTGCTCGCTCGGATTAGCCGAGTCCGAGTGATGCCATTTGATACAGCAGATGCTTGCCCCAATTACAACAGCCTTATAAAGGCGATACAGGGGTTAGGCATAGTGCGTCTGGTTGAAATAGTGCTTACTGAAATATCATATAATCGGCTCGTTAGTAGATCTCATGATCAAAGTCCGAATTAAGAACCCGAGAAGAACTTGGAAGGACTAAATATCCCTGGCGTAGGCGACACTCCTGCCGACCAGGGCGCATCTTGAACTATAGGCCGTTAGCGGTTCCCGATGCGATACCTGGTGACGCAATGCATCGAGCCACTTCTTGGCCGTCATTTCCATTTCTGGTTGAATAAATTGAACAATTACGTTACCTTAAAATAAAATAAAGAAGTCAAGGTCGGTCTTATGACGTCCGATTTGTACCTATTATTACTGTTTGCGTTTTTTGGTTGGTTCAACACACCGCTGATCAGCATTCACCTCGCCAAGTCGCCGCCCCGTTGCGTGGGGGTGGCAGTTGTGCAAACCAATTCGTCCAAATCCAATTTCAAGCGAGATGTGTCATCTTTGCATCCTGAATTTTGCATGAATTTATTAATACTGTCTGTCCGACCCTTTTTTTTTATCTGCGAGAAATAAAGAGACATAAGGAGAGAGCATGTCCCAAACCGCTACAACAGCCACCAGACCCCAAGAGCACACGTCCCCCGCACCAGACGAATTTGAGCTCCGCACGCTTGACAGTAGCAATGTCATCGCACATTCGGCAGCGGGCCGCAAAGGCGATTCTGCAACATTTCGAGAACAAATTGTAAACTTTTTTCCACAGAGCCAAATTGAGGGCGATGGCGTGTCTCCAGCTGACGCCCAGGGCGTGGTGGAACGATGGAACCATCCGCACGGCAACATCGGCAAAATGTCATTTGCATTTCTGTCGTTTATGGTTGCTGGAATGAATGATGGCGCGATTGGAGTATGTATCGCACGAAGAAAACTGCTCAGCTCAGAAATGACACTCAAGTGATGGCGATGTACTAACATGAAGGACCCAATTTCTCTCTGCTAGCCTCTTCTGCCATATGTAAGCCCAACTCCTGAACCAACTACACTCTTCATCCCAACCTAGGTTATCGCTGACTTGCGTATGTAGCTCGAAGACTACTATGGTCTCGGAAAGACTGTCATTTCTCTCATTTTCCTCACGCCTTTCCTCGGTTACTCTGTTGCCGCCTTCACCAATGCCAGCATTCACGTTAAATTAGGCCAACGAGGCATTGCCGTCATGGCGCCGCTGTGCCATCTCGTCACATATGCTGTTCTCGCATCGCACCCACCATATCCCGTTTTGATTGTCGCCAATGCCATTAGCGGCTTTGGGAATGGACTACTGGATGCCTGCTTCTGTGCGTGGGTGAGCGGCATGGATAAGGCCAACACGATACAAGGGCTCCTACACGCATGCTACTCGCTCGGTGCTCTCTTTTCTCCTCTCATAGCCACGAGTATGGTTGTGACATCTAAACTGCCGTGGTTTAACTACTACTATGTCTTGGTAAGTCAGATGAAAACCGTCGGATCGACACGGCAAAGGGAAGGAAAATATTCGCGACTACATAGCTAATCTCTCCCATACCAATTTTAGGTGGGCATATCTTTTGTTGAGTTATGCGGCCTTACCTTCACTTTCTGGGACAAGACTGGTAGCGTATACGCGGCAGAGCATAAGCGCGATAACGCCAACTCGACGGGTGCTGGCACAAGAGACGCGCTCAAATCCCCGGTAACTTGGCTCTGCGCTCTCTTCTTTTTTGCGTACATGGGAGTAGAAGGTAAGTTCAGACATATCCTACATGCAAATAGTGAAAATTTTATGAGGTATTCTGACACAGGGCATGCGCAATACAGTTGGGCTTGGAGGCTGGGTCGTTACATTCATGCTCAATGTGCGCCACGCCTCCGCGTACGCCTCCGGTATTTCCGGAACTGGCTTCTGGGCCGGCATGGCTCTTGGCCGTGCAACCCTGGGCTTCGTCACGGAGCGCTACGGGGAGCGGCTCTGCATCACCATCTACCTGGCCATATGCATCGCCCTGGAGCTCCTGTTTTGGCTCGTTCCCGAATTCATCGTATCCGCTGTCGCTGTTGCCTTCCTTGGCTTCTTTCTAGGCCCTCTGTTCCCTGGTGCTGTCATGATCACAGCGAAGCTTCTTCCGAAGCGTATTCACGTCAGTGCCATTGGTTTTGCCATGAGCATGGGTGGCACGGGCAGTGCCGTCTTTCCATTTATAATAGGTGCTGTTGCTTCTAAAAAAGGCGTCACTGTGCTGCAACCGATTATTCTGGCTCTTATTGTGGTTATTTCCGTTGTGTGGTGGAGCTTCCCGCGCGTAAAGAAGCCGGAGTAAGCAGCTTTCACAGTAAACTATGAAAAGAGAATATGTGTGCAGACGTTAAATGAAAGGCAAAATCCAATACTAAATCCTATATGACTAGAAGATCAACTATACAAAGTACCGATACGATAAGAAACGTTCGTACAATGCTATGAGCGCTCAACGTGGTTCAAATCCCTTCCATCCACCCGCACCCCACCACCATGGGGGTCTCCTGCGATCTTGGCATTCTCATCCTTTGCCGCAGCAAGAGCCTCGACATCGATCCCGGCCTTACGGCGAATCTCTTCCATGCGCTCATCGTCCGGCCGCTCCCATTTCGCGCTCTTCCAAGGTGTGACACGCTCCAGATACATGGTATCAATCTCTTCAATGGTGCGGCCCTGGCCCTCAATAACGAAAAAGTACACAACAAACCCAGCAACAAAATTGCATGCTGCAAACACATAGCCATAGCGGAAGTCAATCGCACCGGTAATGAACGGCGTGAAGAAACCGATACAGAAGTTCCAGATCCAGTTGGCTGCCGTGGAAATAGCCATACCCTTTGCACGGTATCTTGAGGGGAATATTTCCGCCTGAATAGTCCAGATCATTGGCCCCCAGGTCGTCGCAAAGCCAAGAATGAAGAGCGATGCGAAAACAATCAGAACGATGCCTGCCGTACGGCTCTGATCTGGATGCTCCTGGTTCAGCTGGAAGTGGCCAACTGAGGCAAAGACGAGAAAGCACATAAACATCCATGCAGAGCCAGCTATGAGGGACTTGCGACGGCCGAAGTGCTCCACAATGTAGAGCCCAATAAAAGTGACAAGGAAGTTGATTGTGTTCAGGATGATCTGCGTAATGTACGAGTCAATGTTTACCGATTTAAAGATAGTTGTTCCAAAATAAAAAAAGAAATTCGCCCCGCTCATTTGCTGCAGAGATTGCAATCCAATGCCGAGAAAGAGGCGATAAAGCATTCGTGGAGCGTTGAACATGGAAGCAAACTCGGCGATGTGTCCTTGCTTGATCTTGGACTCGGCATGAAGCTTACTTTCAATCTCGGCAACCTGCGTGTGGACCACCCAGTGGTTCCTGCTAGCGCCATGTACGTTGCACAGGGTTTTAATTGCTTCTTCGGATCGCCCGCGGCGGAAATCAAAACGCGGCGTCTCGGGGAAGGCGAGGATGCCGACGCCAAGCGCAGCGGTCCAGATCCATCCCAGGCCGATGACGATGCGCCAGCTGCTCGAGTTGCCACTCTGGTGTTTGACGGTGCCGTAGTTGAAACACGCGGCGAGGAAAATGCCCATAGTTATGAAGAGCTGGTAGGCACTGATCAGAGCACCGCGGATCCAGGCCGGTGCAGTTTCGGCCTGGTACATGGGCACCAACAGACTTAGGGCGCCGACACCGAGACCAGAGACGAAACGGCCAATCATGATTTGATACCAAGCAGAGACGGAGGCGATTTGGATAACGAAGCCGATGGAGACGATGAGGGACCAGAAGGAAATGGAGGGACGGCGGCCGACGCGGTCGGCAATCGGAGCGGCCACGAGGGCGCCGATGAGGGTGCCGATGGAAAGGAGAGATACGATGAGACCGGAGCGAACCCTACTAAAGTATGGGTTGCCGTGTGAATCAAGCTGCCCGAAACGGGCCACAAAGTCTGGCATTTCGAGGAAACCAGAAATCTGACCAGTGTCATAGCCAAAGCTGCAATGGTGAAGACGTGCTAATTAGCCAAGAAAAGTCCAGGAAATGGTTCTTCGTATGATTGAAACTCACATTAGACCACCCATAGAAATCAAAAGACCCATTGCCAAGGACTTGCTAGACAAACGTGGAAGGGGCGAATAGTCCAAGCCAGACTTGGAGGCTCTAGCTCCATTATGGCGACCCTTTTCAGAATTGGGATTGTGTTGGTCAAAAGTGACGGTGCCGAATCCCACCATCTTGGCAATATCAATCCTTTTCTTGTACTCTAATTAGTTTAATGGGTTGATGTGAATTGGTAATTGGGTAGTCGAGATGATAAAGGAGTATACAGCAGCGAGACTCAACAGTGGGAGTAGACGTAGTGAAGAAAGATCCTGGGGAAATGAATAAGAAACCGGGGATATAAGATTCTCCCCGGGCATTAGGGACGAGTATTGAGGGACTTTATAAATGAAGGAGTGGCGACTTTTTGACTCTCTCTTTAAAGAAAACAATCAACCAGTTGACTGTTGTAAGCGGGTAAAAATGTCTAGAGAAGAAAACCCCGTAGCGCCGATCCCCTCATAATGCAGTGGCTTGATTTCTTTTTTTCTCCGCAGAAACTCTATTTCCTTTTACACGCAATTTCCATGAGCTATGGCAAAGGAAACTTTTCCATGGCACGAGACTCATCAGTGGCGTAAAGACTGTGCAAACGTCATGACCGCAAAAATGGCCTATGCTGAATGCGAGATGGGGGTTTTTTTTTTCAATGGGGTTAACCCAACTCGAGCCCCTCTTCCAAGTATAAAGCTGACAAAACCAGTTGCTAAACCGTCCATCACGATTTCCATGGACATAATGGACATTTTCGATTCGGTCCTTCTTTACTGGAGACTCCCTGCCAGACGTGGAGATGTGAGGCCATGAGATGACGTCTGTTGTATTGCTTGGGGCCGGAAGGCTGCTCCACACGTCCGCTCTTCCGGGTCGCCGGAAACAATGGCAGCTCAATAATTCAGTGAGTCTAGACGTGTTTTGCCCTTTGATTCTTGTAGTTTGGCCGTAGTTAAGCTACTGTCTCATATCTCTGTTCACCAAAGGATCTACATGCTGTAGTTTGAACACTCATGGCACTTAAAATTATTGCTTAAAGAGGCGTCAAAGCCTGGAAACCCACTTTTAGCCTTCATTCGCACCATCGGCGCCCGGAGACACGGAGAGACGCCACTTCGGAGTGCTGGCTTGGCCCAGAATTATCTACGGGCCTGAGATGGGAACCTGTCACGGAGCCGGACGTGCCGTACCAGCCAATGTCGTCACCAGATTATATCGGGCGCCACTATGGAGTCTTCTTTTGCCCGAGACTCTCCGCGGCAGAGCCGCAAAAAATGAAGCTCACTTTGTTTGCCGTTATCCCATGTAGGGTGAAACTCGCTTGTGACCCATCGAGACTTATTGGCATAATTGCTCGCACCATCTTCGTCGATTCGTAATGAAACGCTTACCAACAACCCAACAATGCCCCATTGTAATGCAACTGTCGTGTGATTCATGACTGCTATGGTGACTAACTAAAACGCTTCTATCAACGCCAGATGAAAATTATCTACCGCGGCGTCTTGCCTAATGCGCCGTGCCGGTCTATTGCTCTGCTTAAGATCGTGTATCCTGCAATGCGTCCTCCACTGAATCTCTCTATTTGAGTGTCCTCTTCTCATCTCCTTTTTTTGTGTTGTAATGTATCGTATGTGTGTGCCTTTTTTCTCCCATCAAGTTTAGCTCAATTCTCACCGCGGGATATGACCCTCAACCGAGCTCAACGCTGCCAGGTTCACCTCACCCATGCGCTCTAGCGCCAAGTGGCCTTTTTGCTCTGAAAGTAGTGTCACGCATTCAATCACATCCTCCGGCTCCAGCAAGTGCCATTTAGCCAACGTAACCTTTGTACTGGCACCGACAGTAACAGTAAATACATGTTCTGTCTCCAGTACTGAGCCAGAGACTGCGTTGAGGCTACGAAACATATCCTCGTCCGTGGCGTCATCGCCAGAGCATAGCGCAAATTCGATTCTGCCAGCGTGAATGTCGTCGTCGTTGGCCGTCGACCCCGGATTATGATAACGCTCGATTAGACGCTTAACAATCTCGCCTTTGTTGATGAAAGTCGGCCGCACTTCAATGTTCGCCTTGCCGGCCATTACCTCTACATCCCACTTCTTCCCCACTGTCTGCTCCAGCTCATGGTGTGCTTCGCGTGACATGTGTAAGCCTTGCTCAGGGTCGGCGAGGCGGTAATGCCATGTCAAAGCACATCTCTTTCTCTCAATAAAAGAGCCTAATGCAGCTTTGTTAGTAATTTTGATGTAGTGGCAAGGCTTTAGGGCATCAACTTACCGGTGACCTTGTCTGTGTATTTTTGGAATACCTCCATAACTTCACTCTGCCACCCCATGTCAAATGTCTCAGCAAGATTGACCCATTCTTGCGATCCGGGGTCTCTCATAAAGCTACCGTGCTCCGCAGAAAATCCCAATTCGGGAATATGGCCCAAGTGTTGAGTGAGGAACTCCTGGTCTCGGCCGGAAATGACCCAGACTGAGTTGCGAGGGTCAGCGGCTAGGAGTTTCAGAGACCCAAGTAGCCTCTCCGAAGGCACAGCTGCACTGGGCTCTCGTACAATTGGCGTAAGCGTTCCGTCGTAATCGAACATGAAAATACGCTTCGAGGCCGCGCGATATTGCGATAACAGCATGGCGCGGTCAAGAAGTGGCGTTGCATGCTGAATCGAATTATCTCCGAGAACGCTGTGAATTCTTCGAATGAACTTCGTTATCCAAGACTGAACAGTTTGAGTAGTAACATGTTCATATAGTCGACTTTGCATTTTGGCGCGAGAGTCGCCGCTCATTACCAAGGCACCGTTGATCTTCTCGGCAACATCGGATAGATCCCAAGGGTTGATGTGAATGGCATCACTTAGACTGCCAGCTGTGCCGCTAAATTCCGACAGAATAAGTGGCCCATGTCCGTCCTTTTGGCAGACGACATATTCCAGACTAGTGGTGTTCATACCATCTCGCACTGACGTGATCAAGCCAATATCTGCGGCGCGAAGCAGCGCAAAATATTCATCCTGGTTAATGTACTGTGGGTAGTGCTGTACAGGTGAAAACCCGAGACTTCCGTACTGGCCGTTGATTTGCATAACAAGCTCATTCACGCGACTTGACGTCTTATGCTCTCCATCGTCTCTGTCGGCTTCTCTGTTCACTGGCGACGTAACCTGGATCAGAACTACCTTCTCCCGCCATTCTGAGTACATCTCAAGAAAGCGATCAAAGGCCTGTAGTTTTTGAACAACTCCTCTAACACTGTCAAGACGGTCCCGACCAACAATAATCTTCTTGCCGGCATACATTTTCTTAAGTGCGTCGTACTTTTCTGTGACGGAGTCTGCCCAAGCAGCCGTTTCCACCTTTGTAGCATCAATTCCAATAGGGAAGACGCCTACCTGGACCCTACTGCCGTAAGCATCAACTCCTAGAGTGTCTGATGGAAATCCTAGTATGCGAGTGCAGCAGCTGAGAAAATGGCGGGAGTAACTGTAGGACTGAAATCCAACCAGGTTGGAACCCAGAACGCCTTCCAGGATCTCCTTGCGACGTGGCAAGCACCGGAGAAACTCGCTACTGGGGAATGGACAGTGCAGATAGAATGAAATGTACATGTTGGGTACTGCTTGCCGGAGCATGCTTGGAAGGAGCATGAGAAAGTAGTCGTGAATAATGACAATGTCGCCAGGTTTATAGATTTCGATAATCTTGGAAGCAAATTTTTGATTCATTCGGTAGTAATCGGCCCATTGGACCTTTTCCTTTCGGCCATCCGTCGGTTCATGTTGCTTGTAGTGGAAAAGACTGTACAGGTCGTGGTGGGCATAGCGACGCCACCGGCCCTGGTCTCTGAGCATGATTCCGTCGGGAGTGATTTCATCTTGATCGGCTAGCCAGACCGGAACTGTTCGAATGGTCTTGTCATTGGCGAGTTGGTACTCAAGGCGCTCTTGGTCCGCCTTGGGGAGAAAGAGGCCATCGACGGGTGGCGGGGTTGGTAGCTGCGACACAGCGTCAACTGGAACCGGGGCTGAGAGCGGGTTGAGAGCAGATACACCAACAGTTGTGGTACGAGGGGATTGCGGTTCGGGTACGGGTACCTCGGTAGGAGAGTCGATTTCTCCAGTCCAAGAAACAACCGTGTGCTTGAAGGGGTTCGCGGGGGAGGAGAGGTAGGCGAAGGAGTCGAAGAGTGCGGATTGACCGCCGCGAGGTTTGAGACCCTACGGTATAGATATGTAAGAAGCTGTCAAGTACAACATAAATCAAGTAATCAAACATCTTCCAGAAAGCTGCAGCGCAAGAATTCCTTGGCAGCTATGCTCGAGGCATTTAGATATTGAACGTGAGTGACATACCCAGTCACCACCCTTGCGGTAGGTTAAAGCGTGCGGAATATTAAAAGCCGCAGAGATAATGCTACCACTGAGGGAAAGCTCCGGGTTGGCAGCCAGAATTTCGGAGAGCGACTCCCGTCGAGCCATGACGGAGAAGTTGCGGCAACGGGATCGTTGACGCGCAGTGTATGGCAATGGATGATGTGTACTGCTCGAAGCGGGGGAGGGGAGGACTGGCTGTTGCCTGTATCGATTGCGAGGGTCAGTCTACAGCAGGCTACCTACCAGTCGTCTCGTTGCGCATATGCGGGTGCCCTGAATTTCGGGAAGCTATAGCTGCGCGTGTAAGAAGGAGCAGCTCAAAAAGAGACAGTACATAAGAAGAGAAAGGCAGTGGTTATTCATAAAACTTCGCATGAATGGGATCAGGGGACACAATCGGGAGATTAGAGAGATGATAACTAGCAGCAAGACGCGGCGACCTGTTGGCGCCCCTCCAAGACGGATGAAGCTACCAGCGCCTGCCACTGGCTGGTGGCGCTGATAGAAGAGACCTGATGAGTGCGCCAAATACCGAGTGCTGAATCGTGCTCTGTTGGAGGTTTTCTTCAGCGAGGCTAGGCCTGTATTTTCGTCGTCGCCGCCAGCGGGGCGTCAGGTTGCAACTTGCAGGCGTCTTACATTGCCACCTTACTAGCACTGTCATTGGTTGCCTGGTACTCCGTACCTAATTAACTAGGTAGGTACCTAGGTAGGTAGTTAATAACTCTTTGTTAACCTGATCTAGAGGTTGCACAACCCCCGGCAAGCCACCTAGAGTCCACTACTGGAAAGGCCCTTCATTCTGATAGGTAGCTGCGTTGCACTGGAGTAGCTTCTTTGCAGAAGTTAGTCGATCTGTCGGATGGTAGAATGGAACCACGGTGCGCCACGCCACTGAAAACCGACCTGTATCACACCAGGTAGCTATGGATATTCTTAAATTGCGGTGAACCGAATCTTGATTACTGAAAAAGTGTAATTGCAGTTGTACAGTACAATCATTACAAAACTGGACCCTTCCCTTTGATTTCTGACTAATTTCCTACCAGTAGGCATGGGCTGTTCTTTAATGAGTTGCGGGACTTGCCTACGACCGTTCTTTGGCACACACCCCTGCAACGTGTCTCTGGAGTTGAGATAATTCAAATTGGCAACATGCCTCACCATGTCACAAATAATATGCACAATCCGTTGGGAGGATGTAACTTGGTGCAGAAAAATGATGCTTCCTTGTTTCTCATAAATAGAAAAGTCATTAAAAAATCTCTTCATCCAGCAGAATTTCCAGAGTATGCATTGTTACCTCAGGCTGCGCGACTTTTGAAGGCATCTGCAGCCGAATGGGCGAGCCGCTCCCCCCTGAGCACTGCTTAATATTTACTCTTTTTAAAAAAAAAAAAAAAAAATCCCGTTGCATGTAATTAGCACAGCGTGTTGCTCACTGCCATGCAGCGTCTTGACAGGGTCTCTGGGCAAACCATCGACACACGTGACCCATTGTCCCACGCAGTTCGCCCCTGGCGCCCGCCACAACCCATGCTATTGAACTAGGCTGGGAAACGTCGGCTTCACCTCGCTTCAACTTCAACACACCCGGATATCCGCCGATAATCAGCCATCGCGACACACTTTCTGGAGGACGCGCTGGCGCCGCCATCTCTTGCATCATGTCCGCATCTCCACCTCGCTCCCCAACCCCGTCGGCCGCGCATGTCTACGCTACCAACGGATTGGAAATTTTGCAGGCTGCGAGCGATGCCGCAGCACTTCAGAACTCAGCTGCCCTGCAGCATGCTGCTGCCCAAGCTGTGGGCCAGCAGCAACAACAAGAGCATACCTCCGCCGCCGCCGATACGCCATTTTCCCTGCCTACCGGCCAAGGGAACTTGATGCGCGATCCGACCATCAATCCGAAGCTGACTCGTTTGCGGCGCGCCTGTGACATGTGCAGCATGCGCAAGGTCAAATGTGACGACTCCAACGTTCCTTGCCGGCCATGTCGTGAGCTTGGCGTCGACTGCACCTACCATCGCGAGACGAAACGCCGTGGGCCTCCCAATAAGCATGCAGAGGCCGCCAAGGCCGCCAAGAGGCATCATGCGGAGGGCAGCAGCGGTATATCTGGATTTGCCAGCTCTCCCTCTCCGCAGATTGCTGCCAAAACGCTTCTGACCATTTCGTCGGATGCTGTCCTCGATGCCGAGTCTATTGCGCCAATGCCAGTTTTGGAACTTCTTATCGACGACTTTTTCACATATATTCACCCGCTCGCGCCGTTTCCGCATGAGCCAACCTTTCGTCAGTCATTTGCAAATCGCGAAGATCGAACACGACCTGAATTTCTCGGCCTTTTGGCCAGTATGATAGGTGCGCTCGTCGCATCATTTCCTCGCTGCGTCAGGGAGTATTTAAAATCCCAACACAGCATTCATCTATTTCCAAAGTCGGTCGTAATGGTTGAAAAGTGCCGCGACATTACACTCCATACGCGTGGCGCTAGATGGCCGATTAAGCAGCCGAAGACGCTCGACGATGCCATGACTAGCTACTTTTTGGGCCTTGGAGCCGCATACACGTTTCATTACAATGTAACCCGCATATTTCTTGCTGAAACCCTCACCTTGATTCGCGAGCTTGGTTTCCATCGCTCGAAACAGCATGGCGAACGACCCAGCTTTGGAAACGATAGCCATACAAACGAGCTTCCCTTTAACCATGTGAAGGACCAGATTGGCAAGCGAATATTTTGGTGTCTTTTGCTCGGAAACAGGTAACGACGTTCTAACCAGCGTCTGCTTTTTCGTCAGGGCTAATTTCTTCCAGAACAATCTTTCAACTTACCTCACATAATGACATGGGCTTTACGCCGTCGACGCCAAACTTCCCCTACCCCACATACCCCGAGAATGTCGACGACTTATGTATTCAAGCAAACGAGATTCTTCATCAAGCAGACGGTACTGTAACTCTTCTCACTGGATTCCGCTTCGCTATTGATATTTATACTACTATGAATGGCATCGTGAGTCTTGAATTGGCATATGGCATGAGTACACTGCCATGGGCAGACCAGCGCATCCTCCTACGTGACGGCCTAGTGGCCTCCAAGAGTATCATTGACAACCTGCCACCAGAGCTCCAACTCGGCAGCTCAAGCGCTGAAGCAAACCCCTTGGCCAGCCTGGACGAATCAGGCATGCAATACGTGCCTCCCATGTGGCCCAGTATGCAGCCCGCACACGATCTGCGCAATGTCATCAAGGCGCATCCTGTCCGGCGCCGGCAGCTCCAGTACGATATTCAAAAGGCCAACATCTTTGTCTCTCAGCTGGCGACGCGATCCTATTTTGTGGAACTCTACTTTGACCTACGTGACATACACCTGACGGAGCATCTTGGTGAAGACGCAGCAGCTGCCGCGCGCGAGCACCCGTCCGAGAACGGCAAAGCCGCAATTCTGGACGACGGCGACGACAAGGAGATTTACGAGCTCATGTCAACAGAGCGCGAGCAGATTGTGCAGGACCTGCTCATGGTGCTCGGCTGCCTCTCCCAACGCAACCTTGAGCCCAATGGGCGCTCCCTTGTCGAGAAAATTCGGCAGGTGGCGTCGACGCTTCTGAACGATGCCCCGCATCGCAAGGGACCGCTGGCGCTGAAGTCTGAAGAGGCCCTCGAGCAGCTCATTCTGATTCTCATGAAGCTCGAGAGTACCGGCGCTGCTGGGGATGTAAAGACCGGCGTAAATGGCGGCGGCGTCGAGTCGAATCAGATGACAGCCGAGGGTGAAGAGGCAGAGCTGCGGCACTGGGCTGATTTGAGAGAATACCAGCTACGTTTTGCGGCTGCCGATGGGTTCAGTGCAGCGGGGCTTTAAGGAAGCTAGTACGAAGAAGAGGGGGTAAAATCTCCTGCCGAATTTGTTTTAATTAAAATGTAAAAAAGAAAAGGCTAAACAACTGCCTCAGGGAAAAGTGAGCTGAATGGCCAGAAAAGAAAATTGATTGCCATTGGCAGGTACAGGTAAACTATATAGAAAATATCCCGGACGAACACAGGGTCTATGAGAGAAAGGCGCTTCAGGGAGTACTTGCGGACTCCCTTGCTATTTGATACGTAGTGATGTAATTGGAGAATAAATTATTGATGATTCTAATATGAGATTGTTTATCATGAGACTAAAATCACGCCAATGTGCTCCCTTGTTCCTCTTTGGAAGGATCTCACCCATGCAAGAGCTTCAGTAACAGGGAATTAATCGCTGGATGCAACAGTTCACTTGGTCTTTTATGCATGGCGTGATACAGTACAATAGATATTGACTTCCGTATCATCATGTATTCAAGGTATCTTCATGTCTTCATTGCATTACTGAAAAAAAGAGGTCTTTACTCCTCACATCCAAGACAGCCAAAACAAACAAACCCCCCAACTCCCTAATCAAATTACAAACAGGCTTGGAAGTAATTCTTCCAGAAAACAAAAGCAACTTGTATCACTAAGAGAACAACCCAAAAAGAGAGAAGACGGAAACACTCGCTGGCATTCATAAAAACAAAGCCCCGTCCGTCCGTCACCACTCCCGAATAAGAATGGGCCGGAAGCATCATTGCAAAATTATTTGGGGAATCAAAAAAAATCTTTGGGTATCAATATTAACAGCATTATCGGCTCGCCGAACCGCATGGCACTGTCCTTAAAACATGAATGTATTAAGAGCAGAGCAGAAGGCGTTTGCGAGCCCCCTGACAATAGTGGTGCCACTATAATGACGTGAGTCCTTGAAAGACATGTCTTATGGAATCATGAAAGAAATTGACAACATAGCCGTAACTTCATAAAGAGAAGATCCCAAGATATCGAAACAACGCCATCCGCGCAGGCGCGGCTTCCAAACAAAAGACATAAAACGCCAACTGTAAAACGCGGAGCAAATGCAGGATGCAGAAAGAAATAAAGAGAGAAAAATCATCAAAGTCGTTAAATCGTAGTTGTAACTGGTTCAAGGTTTGCCTGGTAAGCGAGAAGTCTGGAATTTACTTTTAAGCCCTAATAGGCAGTTGCGGTGGAACTTTCATTGGTTGCGACTGCGACCAGTGCGTCAAACCTGCTATTGGCCGGACGCTCCTGTTGCTGCTGCGGTGGCGGCGGCTGCTCTCTTGCGGGAAAGCCGGAAAACCCAGTAAAGTTGGGATGAACCATCTTGTCAACCTGCGCAGTTCTAACATCATGTGCCTGGCTGTCTTCCCTTTGCTGCAGGTTAACTGGGCCGTGATACCAGCCATGGCGTTTAGCCTCACGGCTAGTCGCAAATGACGGCGCCGACATTGTGTGTTGATGCAGAGAGCGAGATGGTGGCGGCCCATATCGTTCGTTGCGAGGAGGCTCCTCAAATCGAACATGGCTTTGCACTCGCTCGCCTTGAGCTTGAACAGCTTTGTTGGCCTCTGAAGCCCAGGTGCCAGCACCATCAGCCGGTGGCGTCCGGTGCCCGATATCAAGGCGGTTGATCCCACGCTGTAGACTGGCATCGTACATGTTGAGGTTGCGTCGATCATCCACAGGGATAGAATCAAGCTGCGCATTGGGCATACGACGCTGGTGAACCTCCGGGTCGACAGCCATCGGAGACGCATTGCGCCGCGGAGGTGTGGGTGGGCGATGGAGAATAGATTCAAAGGTTTCAATTCCGGGCAGCCGCAGGTTGGACTGCGCATTGGGCGCTGTGGCCATGGGCGGGGGGGGGTTCGGATGGACTGCTGATTGGGAGCTCAGCGGCGGCTGTTGACCGTTATAGCCACGGCTGTCAGGATGCCACGTACGCCGACGCCAGCCGTCCTCTGCACCAGCACTAGATGTGCTATCGCGTCGGCCAGAGCCAGACCATCCTGGAGGTGGTGCTGCGGGAGAGGGGATAGAGTGGTGGCTAGAAGGAGAAAAAACGCCAGCATTTGAGCTGTTCACAAGAGCTGGCCCAAATGAAAGGCGGCCAGGTGGTGGCGGTCCATGGGGCTGGAAAGGAGAAGCACCAGACGGAACACTCAAGCGACGGGCTGAGTTTCTATGATCAGGTGTATACATGCTCTGAGATCTCGAGTGCGCCGTGGGGGATGCCATTCCAGACGGCCAGCGAGGACTGCTTTGGGCAGTAGAAAATGTGGCGGACGTGGGAGTACTAAAGTCACTTGGAGAGTGCGGCCTGTATGAGTAGTTGCTGTCGACACCGCTGCGGTAGGATTCAGACGACATTCTAGATCGTGGGTCTGCAGCCATGACGAGTGGCGGAGGTCTTCTTCGGTCGGAGTGCATTGGCATTCCGTAGGACGAGCCTATCGAGCTGATAGAGTTGATGCTAGACGTCGAGAGTGATTTGGAATGTCCACGAGGAGGGCCTCCTGCACTCCCACTGGTAGACGCACGGGCTCTGTTACCGGCATGTCGGACCCTCTCTGTGCGCATCTGACGCTGAAATCGGGAACCAGTAGCTGCGAGAGAATCGATAGGAATATCTTCGTTGACATGTACAGTCTGTGCATGCTGGCGCAGGTTGTCTAGCCTAGAAAACCGCCGAGAGCAGTGACATTGAAACGGGCGTTCTCCGGTGTGTTTTCTTTGGCACATGTTAGTCAGAAGCACGGCTGAAGGCAAAAGGGCGAGGTTGGAGGCCTACCTAATATGACGAGCAAGATGTTCACTTCTGGTGAAGCTCAGGTTACACGGAGGGTATTCTGTACAGTAGAAACGCTGCGACTTCTTCTTTTTTGACTTAGTTCCGTCGCCGTTAATGCTTTCTCCGTCGGAGCCGTTGTCATCGGGCCCCCCGTCACCGTCCGAATCTTCCATGTCGACATCCATCGAGTCTCTATTCGGTGACGTCGTGGCCGAGGAATTTGCGTTGTCGGACTGAGTGTGGTGAAGTTCGGTTTGGTGGTGGCCATGTCCATCGTTGGAAGCACCAAATGTTACTCTGGTTGGTGTCCTCCCATCGTCACTTGTTATTGCGGGGTGTTGTTGAGGTGCCGTGTTAGGGCGGGGTGCGGCTGGGGATGAAGTCATCATGGTGTTGCCCTTGATCGGGTCGGCGGGATGTAGAGGATTCACAAGCCGAAAGGCAGTGGCCATAAAAGCCGTGGCGATGGCTAACAAGAATCGGTCTGCGCTGGGAGAGACGGTTAAGAAGCAGACGTTTGGAGCGTTGCGGAGAAGAAAGGCGCAGCTGCGACGAGGCAGGGAACCAGGTGGTACAGTAGGGGCGAGCGAGCGAGACAGCAAGGTGATGATGATGTAGCAATGAGAGACGGTATGGCCGATAGGCGAATAGTAGGCATGTAGCTAGGCCGACTGGTCGCAGAAAAGGCCCCTGCTTGACCCGAGACAAGGTAGTGACCAGCTGGCTGGCACTGGGCGATGGCGTAGTTGGCGTCTCGGCTAGACGGGATGGCAAAACAGAAACCGCAAATGAATACTGAGCGTTGGTATTGTTGTATGTGCGGCGAGTATTTCCAGGGCTTGAGTCGACAAGAAAAGTTTATCTGTCTTTGAGATGGAAGGGTGAGAGGGGAAGAGTTGTCGGAGGGGGAAAAGCAGTGGGTGTTTCAAATGGTTGGCCGGGGTAGAGTTGGGCAGAAGCCAACGACGGAACAGTTGATTTTAGAGGATTGAGTCAGTGCAGCGCAGCAGCATCGACCAGGGAAGGCGGGCGCGGCTGGCAAAGCAAGCGGCTGCAAACAGAACACAAAGTCAATGAATAAAAGAGAAAAGAAGTAAGCGAGAGGTACACGGGGCTTGCACCTGGATCTGAATAAGGGCAATGATGCGGGAAAATAATACTGTAAATAAAAATAAAATAAAATAAAATGGCCGGAAGGGTGCAGGGCAAGGGCAGGTCAGGATGGTCAGGTCAGGTCAGGTCAGGTCAGGTCAGGTACAAGATTCAGGACAGGTGCAGAGGCAATAGTTAAGTTAGGATACAGGGGGCAAAGCAGATGGAGATGTAGAAGAGCGGAGGGGTGCACAGTGAGAAGGGGCAGGGGCATTCAAGTGTGGCGAGGACGTGGGTGGGCGGAGACAGGTGATGTCTTTGTGGTTGCTTTTGCTTTCCCCCTCGAACGCATCAACTGCAGTGGCTCAGGTGGGTGACAAGTGAGTGAGTCCAAGTGCTGTCCAGAGTTGTCTTGGTGGAGTCCCGGATCCGGGGTGGGACGGGCGGTCGACACACTACTCCGTACCAACCACCCGCATCAGCCATCAGCAGTCTCCGAGCGACGCCTGTTTTTCAGCTAGAGCCAACTAGTTCGCCAAATCAATGGAGCTGTGAGTGGTGAGGAGGCGGACAAGGTTTGAGGACTCTTGTTGGCTGCTGGTTTTGGGAAAAGGTGGTGCCAGTGTCATAGGGATACTTTTGTAAAGCATGGTTAGTTACGGAGTACCAGAACCAAAGGCTGGCTGGCCCTTGCAGAAGCTCCTGTGGCTGCAAATGGCATGGCAGGTAGCAAGAGCCTTGCATTGCAGAGCACCAACCTTTTGGTTTTGCGGTGCAACTTTATTTGGGCATTCAGTGTAACTCCTTGAGCGCCGTGTACATGATTGCGACAGATGAATGCAAGTCCCTCTCGGAACCCTTATTACGAACTCAATTTGGCAGCTACACAGATAATAATCTGCACATAGATCTGCAAACCCGTTTTCAATACTAGATACAAGTATGGAGTATGTATGTATGTAGGGAGCGCTTCGAACTATGTTATCCTTCCAGCAAGTTACAAAAAAAAGGTGCTACTAAATCCTCCCAGTCACGTCTTGGCAAAGGCTCCAGGAGGCTGGCGCCACTGATATTGGCGGAGGGCCCTGCTAACTGGGGCGAGGAGGGGTAGAAAAAAAGGTGGCGGCTCTTGGACCACCATCCATTACATACAACTGCCACTATTATTGAGCATCAGACTTCCAGTAAACTTATTACAGTACCAGTACTTACCGGATAAGTTGCTGGCGCAATGATGATCTCTGGGTGCTGCCACTAGTCAGACGCCTTCATACGGCTATACCGTGCAGCTTGTACTTTAGTCCTAGCGTTCCAGCAACTCGCCAGGCGCAGCCGTGGTTCCTGGACCTAGCTAAATGGTACCCTAATGAGTGGCCTGCTCGGCACGCCGTTCCCTCGCGTCGGCGAAGTTGTAGGAGAGAGCGGCAGCCGCTGGTTGCCATAATGATGTTAAGCAAATGAGAAAAAATTATGGTGAAGCAATCACCCACCTCAACTCAGCAATCCAGGAGCGCCGAAGCAACCACGCAGCAGAGGGGAACCGATGTTGTCAGCATTCGCCACAGAGTACATGTACTGTACGCAAGAACTATCAATCAAAGGTTTCCGTTGCTGCCGAAATGGACTACATACAGTGACGCAGCGAGCTAGCCAACCAGCCAACGGACACCCTCCCCTGCAGCTAAATAAAAGTACGAAATAAGCGGAAAAAAGAAAAGAGGGGCGGCAGCGGCCTGCAAGCAAGGTACAGGTCATCTACACCAGTCTAGCGCATCATTGCCAGGTACACACGACGCCAATCCGGGTGGGGGAGGGTCGAGGGTAGCAATGCTGTCTTTCGGGGCCACTTTGGCCGCTAGGGCCTTCTGCCTTTGCTTGCTTGCTTGCCCAGCTTGTGGGTTTGATGAAGTTGGTACCTGTGAGCCCCATGCTTTGCTGCCAGGCACTGACAGGTCCCTCCTTCACTGCAGACGTCGTAGTGGGCCACGTCGCAGTACCCTGTAAAATTCGGCTGACGAATTGTTAGTGCGTTGTTGAAATCGGTATCCCCCACCTGTGATATTTGGGCGTTTGATCCAAACCACCAATTGCCATCAGCGGCCGAAATCCCCTCCATCCGAGAATGCGTGAATGGTTACGGAGTACTCTCCATGGAGCACACGTTTCCTTTGAGCTTACACCTAGGCTCCATAGAGATGCGGCAAACAAACATACTGCTGCTCGCAAAATGTCCCGCATATCCGCTTGACAATGTGTGCGCACACCAGTCACGCCAACTTATATCAAATATATATGTATGCGCTTTTCCATGTGCATATTACGCAGTGTCTACGATTTCGTCAATATTTCCACAACAGTCAGGATCACACACACTCGCCACCACCGATCACTATTGCTTGCGGAAACTCCGACAGCGCCACCCTTTTCCTCCTTCGCTCCGCCCATGATGTAGTCTCCGAAACAGCCACAATTTCTCTCATGAACGTGCCTGCCGCAGCGAATTACTGGTGCTACCAACAGAGAAAACAAAGTCATTTCTGCATAGTACGGGTTTTTGGCTTGTACGCAACTGTGCAAATGTATCCTGTGCTGTGTAGCTGGACAGAGGCGAAACCTGCCTCCGTTTGCGGAACAAGAGCGCTACTCTGATTGTGCCTGAATGCGGCGTTGTGTCCGATGAACCGATACGGCATCAGATGGTACTAATTTTAATTTACACAAAGGTTCTACACCCTATTCCGCCTTCGGATGCCATGTAACCTCTTTTAAGTTCAATTTGGAAACTCTGTGCGGCTTGCGAGATTCCTAACGGCAAAGGCAAAGCCAGATTGAACAGGCCCAAATGACTGTGAAGCTTGTTGCAAGGCGATCTCGCCTCTCGGTGCCATACTCCATATTTTGAAGTTCAAAAATCCTTTTTCCCATGCCCATTCCGAGGTAACTACATCATCACCGCAGACTCCTTCTAGTTCTTCTGTCTTGGGCCAGCAGCACAAAATGTTGTATTCATGAGGTCCAAATCGCCACAATCTGCTGTATAAATAATAGCCATTTATTTTAACTGCTGAATTGCAGCAGTGCCGAGACAGTTTAACGATGCACAACATCCAAGTCATATTTTACGCTTGCAGAACTGTTTTATATCCTATGACGGATCGCTAAGGTGAAAAAAAGTAAAGGTGCCTATATTTCTGTAAAACAAGATTGATGCTGACACGTGGGAAAGCACCGGTATCTGATGCTTTGAAGAGATCTCAGGATCGCAACTTGTGCGGCAAGACACAGCCAATCACCAGGCAATAGGACTTCTAGGGCTGTCCGGAGTACGCTGATTACATTTCTGTAGAAATGAGAATCAATTGCCTGTAACTACATTTTGGTTCCGGCACGGTATGGTGCCACAGCACTTGATCGACTAGAATGTCACTGGTGCTTATTAGAGACACTTGTTTCACTCATCAGCGACTCCATATCTAGTGTCAAACAGCACACGTAAGTACATTGACTCGTAAACACATCCTACATTTCGTTGGAGCGCCGCCCGATGCTTTTTCTAGAAGCAAATATATTTCTCTGCGTAAAGAAATGCAATGTCATCAGCTTCCAGTCTGACTAGCTACTGGCGGCTTACACGCCATTACAACGACACCATCATGTTGCTTTTTCTCTCCCGCTTAGGGCCGCTGTTTATAACAAAGCGTACCTTACGGGGTCAGCATCGGGCGACGCC
>FWCC01000045.1:0-124457 GCA_900169235.1 Zarea fungicola
AATCACACCCCGCGCAACAATATCCGTTAACCGAACAGCATACCCTGTGGCTTGCCCAACCGGCGAAATCGGCGCTCCTCTTAATTTAGTGGTTGTAAGCCATCTTATGTGGACGGATGGGCGGGTATCATGCCGCGGAACAGTCTCGAAGCATTGACCATCATTCTTTAATAAGACAATTCTGGGGCAGTGCATTTTAGACGAAAGAGGGCAATTTATTATGGATTTCAGTGGCGTCAGCTATGAGCCCTTGTGGACGAAGAGAACTTCAGCTGAAGCCATGCTGATGCGGCCAATGCAGCGGCTGGGAAAAGACTAGCATAGTAATTGAATAAAATGGCACAAACGAAAAAAATATTGCATTGTCTTGTCTTGTCTTGATGTCTAATTAAAATGATGCTGTGTTTATACAATGAACCCAATTGCCAGAAATGAGACGGAATCAGAAAACGTAAAGGAAAAAAAGTCTAGTCGACGTATTTGGCCAGCGCACCCATCGTTCCCTCCTTGTGAATCAGTCGCAGAGCCTCAGTAAGCTCGGCAACAAAGATCTTGCTCCCACGCAAGTCATCACCAAAGAGGCTCTTAATATCCAGCAGGGGGTAGGGCTTGTCACCGCCCTCAATGGCCTTTGCCTGCAAGTCCTTGGCCATGGGGTCATCAATGAAAATGGCCTTGCCCTGCTCGTCGACACCGTTCAGGAAACGGAACCATGTGGCGACGACAAATACGAGGCGCTTAAAGTCGTGGGTGCCAGCCATGATGTGCTCAGCAATGGAAGGCATGATGAACTGTGGCAGCTTGCTGGAGCCATTGAGGGTGAGACGGTTCACCTGGTCCATGATGGCAGGGTTGGAAAAACGCTCCAGAAGGGTATCGCAGTACTTGTCGACATCAACACCCTTGATGCTGGGCATGAGGGGCTTGACCTCCTTGTGCATCATGTTGTAGATGAATCCTCGGAAGAGAGGGTTCTCGAAAACCTCGTGCACATAGACAAACTTGGCCAGGTAGGCAGCATAGGCAATGGCAGAGTGGCTGGCGTTGAGCAGACGCAGCTTGTGGCACTCAAACTTCTCGACATCGTGGACGTTGCGGACGACCTGGACACCGACCTTCTCGAACTCGGGGCGACCGCTAACAAATGCATCCTCCACAACCCACTGGGTAAAGGGCTCGGCAACAACAGGCCACGAGTCCTGGATACCAAACTCCTCGGCCAAGGTGAGCTTATCCTCATCGGTCGTTCTGGGAGTAATGCGGTCCACCATGCTGTTGGGGAAGAGACCCTTGCTGGTGATCCAATCGACCAGCTTGGAGTTGCGCGCACGAGCAAAGCTCAACAGCATGTGTCTGGTGATGCTGCCATTGCCCTGCATGTTGTCGCATGACAGGACAGTGAAGGGCTGAAGACCGGCGGCATGACGCTTCTCGAGGGCAGCATAGAGGTAGCCA
Source organism: Zarea fungicola (assembly GCA_900169235.1). Classification (NCBI taxonomy): domain Eukaryota; kingdom Fungi; phylum Ascomycota; class Sordariomycetes; order Hypocreales; family Cordycipitaceae; genus Zarea; species Zarea fungicola. The sequence continues at coordinate 1,456 of FWCC01000045.1, forward strand.
AAGGTAGTGCGAGGCGCCGTCAGGTCGCTCTGGATATCGGCGACAATGTCTGGATGTTCGAGCTCGAGGTCGTGGGTATTCTCATTGTAGTAGTAGCCACTCTCGGTAATGGTCATGGACACAATCTTGGTATCCTCGTGGGCCATCTTGTCAATGACCTTGGAGGGGCCGTCAGGGGCATAGAGGAACGAGTTGATGCTGCCAATGACGCGTGCATTGCTGCCGTGCGCGGAGCGCTCAAACACAGTGTACAGGCAGTCCTGGCCGCCCAATGCATCGCGAATGCCAGCATCAAAGGGCTTCAGGCCGACACCACAAATGGCCCATTCATGCGCACCATGCTGCCCCATCAGGCTATCCACGTAGACAGCCAGGTGGGACCTGTGAAATCCACCAACGCCAATGTGTACAATACCCTCCTTAACATCGGTACGGTCGAACGTAGGGAGCTTGATGTCGAGCTTGTTTTGCTGTGCGGCCTGGGCGATCGAGGTCAGGTTTTGGTTGGTCAGGTTGAAGCGTGTGAGCTCAGCCTGAAGCTGGGTTCGGGAGGTGTGGAATTGTTGGCCCTGGCTGGATCGAGAGAGGGCGGAATACACGGCCGTGCTGGTGCAGCTTTTGGTCCAGCGGCTTCGACAATTGGCCGTCGAAGAGCGCGCGATGCTACGCAGGATGGTAGACATTGTTGTGATGGGAGTGAGAGGAATGAAGGGGAAGGTACGATTGGTTTTGGCACGACGCGCAGCAATCTCGACCTCAACAAGAGGCAGGGCGCACGGAGCAAACAGCAAACAGTCAATAAGCTAAACCAGTTGTTTTGGCAACCAACAGAAGGTGTCTGAGTGGACGTGGAACGATATTGAGCTGTAGGAAGCTTGGAGATGATGCAATTGATGATAAAAAGAACGACGAGAAGAAGCCAAGCGACGGTGGGAGGAACAGGATGATGGCCAATAAATTGACGGCGTGTTTTCAACTTTTCAATCAATTAACCTGACGTAGTGCGGTTGGTCCGGCACCGGTGCCACGGGATTACTCCAGAAGGTTACTGCCTTTGGCAGTTTGGTTCCGCTGATCACCCTAGCAATCCACAGGATCCGCCCCCTTTTCCTGTTTTAGCTGCACTAGCTTTAGGCAACGACATTTCGCAGATTTGCTAAAGTCTGTGGTGAACACAGAGTTTGATTTGTTACCCCGTTCAACTCTGTGGCCAAGCGGAGTTGGCCCCGTCTCAACAATTCTTCGCTTGGTTCCGGACTGTCAGGCGGTACTGCATATATGAACTAGTTAATCTACCGTCTTCCAGCACAGACGAAGAAAAACGGGTAAAACCTAAGAGAGTAGACTGGCTGAGACGGTTGATAGGTCAGCCATACTTCTTGGTAGTCTCTTCCCCCACTCACAGCACCTAGTCTTCAACGTGTCAACCTACCGACATCTTGGCAAGGACACTCGCATAGCACAAGATTGACAAAATTTTCATCTCGAGGCTGTATTACTATCAAATTAGCTACTGTACTACTATCTACAATGGGTCTCTTCTCCAAAGCAGTCGTGACCTCCTTCATTGGGACAACTGGGCTTGTGGCATATCTCGGTGCCAAAAACCGCATCATCTCACCTCTACCTGCCTCTGATCCAATTTGGAGCTCACCTGTGTTCAAAAAACACAACCCATCGGCAAACCCTGCGACCCAGGATGTCTGCGTTAAGCGACTCCCTCTTAGTAAAATACGGCCTGAGCTCCTTGAAAATCCGGGGGACCTAGCTCTAGAATTCTGCCGTGGCGTGTGGTCCGGCCCTGGTAAGCTGACAACTCTTCCATCTTTTTTTTGTCGCTGGTGCTAACACGTGTTGGCCAGGATTCGAAATCCAGCGGCGCTATCTTCAATGGAAGTACCGCGATGCAGAAACAAGCCATAATCTCTGGACCAAGCAGCAGCTTTCACAAAGCACTTATGACAAGGGAACTTGCATAGTTGATCACTTTGAGGTGGTGGAGAAGACTCCCACTTCCATTACGGTGCGCTGTGGCGACTCTCCTCGGAACCAGCCTCTCCGCCCGAGTGACGGTTTGTTTGTGATTGGCGCGGTTGTGGATAATGAAAGAAAAGAGGTGGAACTGACACTGAAAAGCTGTCTCTTCTCCAGCCAGGGCAAAATAGCAGGCAAGGATGGCCCTATGCCCCTCTGGATGGAGGTATTACATCAGTGGTATGCTCGCATTTGGTCACAATCAGGGTCACGACGCTTATTAAAGTGAGCCCTTGGAGGAACCCACGGCGCAGTATAATATATACCACCGCTAATTATCATTATCATTTTAATGCAACTATGATTGCGGCGTGACGGGGCCGAATTCAAGCCATGCCGCCGCAGAGAAAACAAGTCGTGGGCGCGTTCCTGGTTGGCCAAGGCTTTCTCATGGTGCTCAGTAATGAACGATGTTGGAGGATCTGCCGCAGCTTACTAGCCGGCCCTTAATATCTCGCACAAATTTCTAGTTAGCCTCGCGAATGCGGCATAGCCTCAGATGGGAAACTGCCGGTCTTCAGGAACTAATTAATGACTTTGAATGCAACCAAGCGGAGCTCAGTAACAGAACATCGCGTGAAGTTGCGTTTAGCGTATTCCTTCGTGGCAACAGTTGCATCGTAGGATGCAGCACGTCTCTCTCATACCCTTTTGTCTCCGAAGTGATTTTGAGCATTGCCTATAAATAGCAAATTCATGCCCTTTTGTCTCCGAAGTGCTTGAGCATTGCCTGAAATAGCCAATCAGAGCTAGTAACAGTGTATACTCAACATATGAGGCTGTCGAGGATTGGTTCTCGTGATGCGTCAGACCAATTGATGCCACCATACTGGTAGTAATCCTTGCAGACGCCGCAGTAGCATTGCATTAGCTGCACACCAACACCTCTACGCCATGGATTTGGTAGGATAGCTTGAGTTTCAGCATTTAATTCACATATATCCGAGGGGAAACCGGGATCAATACCAGTATAAATGTACAGGTCTGACCTGTTTGGTCCATATAGCGACGCGGAGACCGAACCACAAGTTTTACCTTTTTTACCTTTTCTTGTATCTCGTCATGATGCTATCAAGAACTCCTATTTACTATGCTAGCCTATTGACCATAGGTCTAATCGCAACGACTGCAGCTGCGCCGTGCGACATATACGGTTCGGCAAAGACGCCTTGCATTGCTGCACACTCCACAACCCGTGCATTGTATGACTCCTTTGGAGGCTCACTCTACCAGGTATCGCGTGATTCAGACGGCGCGACTACCAATATTAGGGTTAAATCTGCCGGTGGTGTTGCCGATGCAGCCGCGCAGGACTCTTTCTGCGCTGGCACCACTTGTCTCATCAGCATCATCTATGACCAGTCAGGTAAAGGCAACCATCTTACCCAAGCACCACCTGGAAGTGCTGGCGGTGGAATAAACAAGAATGGTTATGACATCTTAGCTGCTGCTGTTGGTGCTCCAGTCACGCTCAATGGCCAAAAGGCGTATGGTGTCTTCATCTCGACAGGAACTGGATATCGTAAGCTGGTTGCCAACGGCATAGCTGAAAAGGACGAGCCTGAGGGCATGTACGCCGTCTTTGACGGCACTCACTACAACAATAACTGCTGTTTTGACTACGGCAACGCCGAGACAAACAGTGTGGACACTGGCAATGGTCACATGGAAGCCGTCTACTGGGGTGGTCCTCCAAACAGCCCTTGGGTTCTGGCCGACTTGGAGAATGGCCTGTTTGCTACCGACCAGCGAAATGCGAGAATACAGTCCAATCTTACATCGCGCTTCGTTACTGCGATTTTAAAAGGCGAACCTGGCCATTGGGCTCTCCGTGGCGGAGATGCTACGACCAAAAATCTTTATACTCTCTTCAATGGCGGTCGTCCCAGTGGCGGCTACAATCCCATGCAAAAGGAGGGATCCATCATTCTCGGCATCGGAGGCGACAACAGTAACTCTGCTCAGGGTACCTTTTACGAGGGCGTCATGACCTCCGGCTACCCAACAGATGACACAGAGAACAGGGTGCAGGCCAATATTGCCGCCACAGGATACAAGGAGGCCTCATTGGTCAGTGGTCCAAAGTTGACTGTTGGTTCCTCCATCTCGTTGCGTGCCACGACTGCCTGCTGCACTGGCACATACATCAGTCACGAGACAGACGGTGACAACGTCAAGATTCAGACCGTCACATCATCGAGTAGCGATGCCCTGAAGCGGGCGGCTACTTGGATTGTCCGCACCGGCTTGGGTAATAAAGGCTGTCTCTCTTTCGAGTCCAAGGACTTGCCTGGTAGATTTATCCGCCACTTCAACTTCGAACTCAAGGCCGACGCCAATGACGGCAGCAAACTATTCTCTGAAGATGCCACCTTCTGTCCGCAGGCGGGTCTCAATGGCCAGGGCAACTCGCTTCGGTCTTGGAGCCAGCCGACTCGCTATTGGCGCCATTTCAATGGCAAGGCCTGGATCGCAAGCAACGGAGGCCCGTTTGCGGAAGATGCCAAGTGGTCTTTTAACGACGATGCTAGCTTTGTTGTTGCTGGAGGATGGGCATGAACTTCATGTCCGGTGGTGATGGCTCTATTGTTGAAGCTATAGTCAGATGGAATGAATAAAGTACCCTCTGAATAAGGTCAATTACTTAACTGTTGCTTGAAATAAAAATCTCAATTATTCTAGGTTAATAGAGCAAACGCAACCAGAGCCTGTAAACTATACCTTGTGGCCTTTCTCAAAGCTTCGTACACCTTCGTCTGTTGATATCTTGGTAGTCGTGGTCCGGTCAACGAACTCTTGCAGAATAGAGAAAGAGATACAAAGCCCCAACCAAGGCAGCCGACCGATGTTTTTTTGCTTCAAGATGAAGTTTATATAACTAAATATATATCAAAGCACTTTTATTTACCAAATTATCGTGGGAAATAGGATAAACACGTCTTAAATTTGACCGAGGTCCGGAACTTGGGACAGCTACCCTACACAACTTACACATGCAAGCTTGAACCTCGGGCACAAAAATACAAGAGCATGTACTACATTCATGGCAGGAAGAACAGTGATGCGTAATGAATAGACGTAATCCAGGAAAATCAGAAAATAGGTTGACAATCTGATGTTGACAGGCTTCTGGCCAGCCCATTTCCTTATCGTTCCAAACTCCTTTTGCCCAATACTGATTTCCCCGTCTGCCCATCTTTCGCTTGCACTGCATGCATGATTTGCACATTTCCAGACTCGGCGGCGAGAGTGATGGGTGTTGACTTGTCATTTGCCTCCGCGAATATGTTTGCGCCATGATTCAGCAAGAGCTGCACAATGAATGCATCACAGCGACCGATTGCAATGTGCAAGGCAGTCTCTCCCTTATCCGTCCGAGATTCAATGTTTACTTTGCGCTGCAGAAGCAACTTTACAGATGAGTGGTTACGGCCCACGCATGCTTCATGTAGCAGAGTAAGTCCATCTTGGAGTAAAACAGGTGGAAGACGCCGACTGGACAGTAGCCACTTGAGCTGCTGTTCTGAACAATTGCGGGCGGCGAGATGATACGGTGTCCGGCCGCTGTTGTCGTAAATCTTTAAATCTGCACCATGTGCCAGCAGAGCCATGATACGGTCCTTCATACCCTGCGCGCATGCAAAATGCAATGGCGTCTCACCAGAGTCCTGCGTACGTAGGTTCGGATCCGCGTTCTTGACAAGCAGCGCTTGAATCATGCCACTCGGGCCGTCACGGGCTGCACAGTGTAACAAAGGAAGATTGTCTCGGCCCACCACGGTAGTCATGGCGCCAAGATCGCAGAGCTTTTTGACCATGGCTACATCTTGCTGTAAGAAGGTGACTTGGACTGCGGTCAGGCCATTGGGCTGCATGCAATCCACGGATACGCCAAACTTGTCAACCAAAAGATGGACAATTCGAGGCCGGCCATGTTCAAAGGCACTGTGAAAATGTGAGGTATGGTCATCACCGGCATAGCCCTTCTTTAGCAGTAGCTCGATGAGCTCGTCGCAGCCGGACCGGCGAATGGCGTCCGAGTACACTTCCTTGCCAATTGAAAATTTGTCGGATTCAGATATCCTGTCGGACTCGAGTAAAATCTTGAGGGGCCTACCGCCGTACCCGAGAGCTTGCTTTGCTTGCATCAGCGGCGTCATGCCTTCAGCAGACATCAGACTCGGATCAAAATCACTGTGCCTGACCAAGAGACTAACATGGCGAGCCTGCCCCTGTCGAATTGCTCTTCCCACCACTGTATCACCATTTTCACCCCTGTCATCCCAGTTTAACTTTCCACTGTCCAAGATAATTTGTGCACATGATCCAGAGGGCTGGTCCATTGCCAGCCTGAGCGCAGCGGCAACGGAGCCATCTTTTGGCGGCGTGTGATTTAGCAGGTACTCGAAGACTGTAACGGAATTATGGACCAAAGATATAGAAAGAGCAGTGATGCCGTCTTTGTTCTTTGCTCCAATGCTGACCCTGGCAGCTTCAACGAGAAACTCGACGATCTCGGCTCGGCCATGAGCAGCCGCGCAATGCAGAACCGTTCCGTAATGGCATTCGCTCTGGTTAAAGTCGTATCCAGAATCATGCAGATACTGTAGAATATCAAGATGCCCTTCGGCCGCAGCAACGCTCGCCGGCGACATGAATGTCTCGCAGGGTGTTCTCCAATCTGGTGTCGCACCACTGCCCATTAGCACCTTTACCATATCTAGGTGGCCAAGGAGACACGCAATGAAGAGCGGGCTTTTGTCGCAGTGTACAAGCGGCACGGTCGCTCGTGAGTGATAGTTGGGATCTCGCTGTACCAACTCTCGGGAACCAATCTGACTATCCTCGTTCTGCTTGGGCTTCCAGCCGTCTACATTGGCGCCAGCCAGGACCGCCTTTATGCCCATGGCTGGTCTGTTGTGCATGGCGGCCCAGAGAAGACTTTCTGAAAAATTACCGGTAGCATCTTTGGCGTAGAGAACGGGCTGAGCAACTGAAAGTAGCCGGTGGTTGACCAGACAGAAGCGGTGCAAATCGCATCGAGGCAAGAAACCAGCAACAGCCACGATGATTTCATTTGGGAGCTGCAACATCTTGCTCTCCCCAGTCCTCTCCATTTTCTGAGCGCCTGCGACTACCAGTGTCGCGCTATTCGAGGTTGCTGTTGCTTTGGTATTGAAGGTGCAGGAAAGCTTGCATTTGAATTATATTTGCTCTTCTTGCCGCTTCTTTGTCGCTGTCGGCCCCTTGATCTGTCCAGAATCAATTCCGCTTTCGAAGGTGGGTTTTCTCCTGCCAACTAGGAGAGTGCTCGGCATGCACCCCAACGACTACAAAGTCAGACTGTAGGGAGCTCTAAATTAGCAATATGTGCAATATCAAGATGTAGGAGCACCCGACGGAGTAGGTCAAGGCGTACTACTTTGCATGAACCCAATGTTCGGCCAGTCACTGGTAGCATGAAACCCACAAATTTGCCGTTCTAATAGTACATATTATCATTATGCTATATATTACAAGCGTTAGTCTATACATGCCATGCCGTCCATATTTTGGCCACTGAGGGAATCTATATTTTGGTCACTGGCGGTAGACTCTTGATTCCCTGCCCACCAGGACATGACTGGATCAAGCGCACCATCAGTATACCACCCACACATGTCGTCAAAATCGCGTATGGACGAAAAGATATCGCTGTTTGATGAACTATAAGGTTCTGTGAAATTTTCTTGCGTTTCGCTTACTGACGATTTCGAGTGTGCCGAGTTGGGAGTATCCTTCTTGGGATTGTAAGCCTCAATGCCCAGGACATGTCGCGCTATTGTCTGTATTTGAGAAACATTGCGACACGTACGAGGCCACAGAGCACCGGATTCCTTGAGACAACCGATGCTCAGGCGTATTTGATCTCTCGCAATTGCCAGCTCTGTTCCTCTGAGCAGGAACTTACAGGCAGACAGAAGAGCCAATGTTCCCTCGCTGATCATGCAGGTCGTAAATGGAGTGTGGTTGAAAGGCCGAGATGGAAGAGACAGGAGAGCTATCTGTGCTTCCACTGACCGTAATACTCTCACGGTGTGGACATTTATGTGTTCAGGTGTCGGAACATCCGGTGGAGGGTCCCGAGCACAGCTCGAAATGTCCTCCACAGCGTTGGCCTTGAGGTCTGACATTGGACGATGAAAGCCGATGATGACACTGAAAATGTTAGGCACAAAAACCCAGGGGATTGGAAATGTAGTGGGGTATTTAGCATACACATGGATCAGCAGATGAGCCTGGAACATTAGTTCGTCAATTTCCCCGTCGCGTAGCATCACTTGCTTCTTGACTTTTGGGAGTAGAATCATCCAGCTGTCAAGAATTGAATCTGCAGCATGAATCACTTCAGTGGATTGCTTTTGTGATCCCTCCATCAGGGTTGAAGCCTTTGCAAGAGCTGCGGATCGGATGGCTCCAATCAAATAAGCAAAAGAAGAGAACGGCTTGTTCTCTTCGTCAAACTCGCGGCAATCCCAGTCCCGGAGCGTTCTCGGCTCTGGAATAGTCTTTGGACCAGTTTATTAGTGACTCTCCCATTATAGGAAATATTGCGAACAAACACTTACACCGGATTCATACTGTGACTCCTCACAAGGCAAATCTACCGTTGCATCGATATGGTGAACAGCAGACTCTAGAGTCCCCAGCGTGCCTGCGTAAAACGCATCAAATGCATACACCATCCACCAGGTCCGTCTCCATGACTCTGCCAGGATCGCATCTCCACCGCAGTTCTCTAGTGCAAAATCCTTCTCAAACATCTTGAGCTGTACCGCAATTTCCACTGCCGTCGCCATTTCGGCTTGTGACTTGAATTTCTGGTCTTGCCAGAAAAGTATGGCAGAGTACAATAGGCGGCATTGGACTTGAATCGGATCCGAATTGGGCGACTGGTCAAGTGATGTCTGGGCACGGTGCTGTAATTCCGCTGACCACTTTTGAGACAAGTAGAGGTTGCCAATCAGCCGTACCACGGCTAACAGTGGCTCAAGTCTCGCGCTCCAGCCAGGATCGCCCAACAGCGTGACGAGGTGTCGGCGCGGAAATATTAGTGGATGGAATCTGTGGAAATTTTTGTAGTATGCCTCGACAAGAGGATCGCCCTCACACGCTCCGTACTGGTCTTCTGATCTGGCTGTTGTGGATTGACCGGTGACATGGCCGATGCGAAATGAGCCGCTTCGCGATTCAAAAGTTGGCGAGGCGAGATTATCCGGAATCTCAACCGGAACAAGTGTTTCCATCTCTGGAGGCGTAATGAGATTGGAAGAATACTCCTCTAAGTCAAGGAAAGGCGTTCCAGCCTCCCTGCGCCGGCGCAAAACCTCCTTCGCGCTGGTGGTGCCATTTGCGCCGCGGCGGGATTTGGTATACAAGCATTGTCGGTCTGATTCACTGCAGCGACTACATTGCGGTTTTTTGGCGTCGCATTTCTGGTGGCGGGAGCGGCAAGACAGGCAGGCCAACGAAGAGCGTGTAAGAACCGGTTTCCGTGTTTCCGACATTAGTTTCATGTAGAATATACTGTTGTGAGATGAGATGCATGAGCGTCGACATATAATGAATAAGCTAACAAGTTGAAGCATTCTTTAGTGGCAGATCCTGCTTAGTAAAGCGACATCGGGCATGCGTGCGGGTATTCGGGTATCGGGTACAGCCTCATGGGGATACTAGCTCGAGCTAAGCTTAAACACATAAGCCCGAGGGCGAAGATCCATTCGTCTTACAATCACAGTATATTCGGAGATGTAAAACATATCTGCCTGACAGTCTTCAGGATATGCATGGGCTTGTACGCCCTTCAAGTATACATGCTGTGATTTAGATTTCCGGAACATCAACTATCTGCAGTAGAATTGAAACAATTCAGTGACAAGCTTGCCGACAGCTTAACAGCAGCTCGAAACGACATCGACAAACATGACTCGACACATTCTCAACATTATTAGGGCCGACCTTGGCGTGTGGAGCGCCCTGTCAGCAAAACGGGCGCTTTAAGTTGAAGGAAAAGAAAATAGAAGTCAAACCTGTCCTTTTGGTCGCCTTACCTGACCCAAGTGGCGTCCCGGGTCGCAGGAGACGGATGCGCCAACGTGATGGAGCACGATCACATGCCTGACTTCACGGCGTCGGACAGAAAATTCTTCCGCGAATTTATTGAGTCCACGGAGATAACTAAATCAACCGTCAGCATTTGCGGACTCGCCGAATACCCAACCCTTGGCGTTGAATATTGACGCCGGTTTCTGTGAACCATTGAAGGATACGTGCAGTCAAGGCAGCGGCATCACGAGATTGACAGGAACTATAGTATTTAAGATGAAAGGAGGCTAGAGACACCAGAAATTCTCGGTTGTGATCTGGTGTCTCTGGCCTCCTTTCATCTCAAATACTGTAGTTCCTGTCGATCTCCTGTTAAAAAGAACTCAAGCACAGTCTGGACTCAGCCAAGGTCATCTCGAGAGCAAGAGAATTTCATAAAGTGGGAAATATGGACAAAAGTCTATATACAAAATATGTGCAGGTGAAGTATATACAAAGAATTCCAAATGAATGCACGCCAAATGCTAAACAGTCGTCATGCCGTTACCACGTTCCGCCCAGTGCCTACTGGGACTCAGGTTTCTCACTTTGTCCGCTCTACGTAGTTCCAAGGCGGGCCTTGACGTTGTCACCGAATGTCCAGCTCTTGGAGCCATCCCAGTTGATGGACCAGGTCATCAGACCCTTCAGGGCGCCGTTGTATTTAGCCAAGGCCTGGGTGACGAGAGCTGGGGTCATGTAGCCGCCGCCGGCACCGTTCTGGGCGGGAAGGCCAGGAACCTGCTTGTCATAGGGGACCTTGATCGTGACACCCTGGACGACGAGGCCCTTGTTCAGGCAGTCAGTCTGGGCCTGGAAGCCCTGGACCGTGCCGGCGTTGTACGAGTCGCCGCTGCAGCCGTACATGGCGCCGTTGTAGTACTGCATGTTCAACCACCAGAGGCGGCCGTTGTCGGCGTACTTCTTGATGATGGGCAGGTAGGAGCCCCAGATGGATCCGTAGGTGATGCTTCCGCCAGTCACGTAGGCAGTCTCGGGAGCCATGGTGAGGCCAAAGTTGGCAGGCATCTGGGCAAGCACGCCGTCAATGACTCTGATCAGGTTGGCCTGCGAGGTGGAGAGGGTGTTGATGTTGCCGCTGCCGGTGAGGCCAGACTCAATGTCAATGTCGATGCCGTCAAAGTTGTACTTCTTTAGAATGGGGACGATTGTGGAGATGAACTTGTCCGCGACCTTGGACTGGCTGAGGTCGATGGCAGCCGTGGCACCACCAATGGACATGAGAATTGTCTGTCCGGCCGCCTTGGCCGCGCACATCTCGGCGGGGGTTGCAACCTTTACACCGGTATCCATGCCATCTTCCCAAAGCGCCGTGCCGTCGGGGAGGATGACGGGGAAGGCGGCATTGATGACATTGTAACCGTGTTGTCTGATGAGGGGGTTTGTGATTGGTGTCCAACCGAACGGTGGGTGTACGCCGTTGCTAGATCCATCCCAGTTCTCCCAGTAGCCCTGGAGAACCTTGCCAGTAGGGCGTCCCTTGGTCGCGCAAGTGTCTGCTCTGGGAGTAACTGGTGAGGCACCGACGAGGCCAGATGCGACAAGCGGTAGCAGCGCAAGGCTGGTTTGGAAGAAAGGCGCCATTGTGAGTGAACGCAAAGAACAGAGAGTCCAAGAAGTAGTCTTTTCAAGTCCGAGCTCTTGAGTTTGTTGGAGGCTTGATTATTTCCTCCATGAGATCTCAGGGAGCATCCCGTCCTATTTATCTTAACTTGTCAAGTCCACGCACCGACACCACGATCCCCCACGAAGTGCGACGAGGTAGCATCGTGATGATCTCAACACCCAGGTCACGATAATGCCCTTGAGACAGAGCGGCCAGTAGCGCCGAGTAACGACCAGTTAACGTTACGTGGGATCTGTGAGAGCGTGGTTAGTTTAGCCAGTATTGGTATGGCAGGCAATATACTCACCTGGTGTAGTTATTAGAAGGACCATGACATCCACAGACGCGTGTGGGTGTAGGGCTCATGGCCCCCGCATGGCCATTTTACTCCATGGGGAATCACGTTTCACCAAAAAAAGAGGCTCGTGATTGATGTGCCAGTGGATTTCCTAGAAAGGCATGTAGCAACCTACCTAGCTCCGGTGGGCTTTTGCTTACAGGTGCCATTGCACCCAATTTGTGGTTTCACTAAGAACGGCCCCTGCTCGAATGGGCGATTTTAGCTTAATTTTTGCGGGGAGAAGCTTCTGCCACCGCTCCTTTTGCATGTCTGGAATGCATGAGGCTATGTAGATAATCTGGGGTAATACTGCATACATTGCCAGTATTCTTGAGCCGTGATGATCAACAACGACATAATCTTGCCATCTTCCTGCGACTGACCGTTGAAACTTGATGCTGAATGAGATGCCAACTGGAAAACCGTGAGCGGGAATTTAGCTCATGGGCTTGGTACCCTGCCATTCCTCGCCCCCCACACAAGAAGGCCACTCCAGAATCTGGTGCGGTGGAGGACGGGATAACCACTTTGCCCAGGCAAGCTTGGCAGGCCGTGTTACACTAGGAACGGACTGAGTATGGGGAACAGACAATATATTGGTTCGCACCTTGATCCATACTACGCGTTGCTGGAAACGTATTACCAGGAAGCCACATTGTAGCATCTGGAGCTTAGTAGGTTGCTATCTCGTGGCTGATCGGGTTGGTGGAAAGTGCGTCGGCATTTGGGCCGCCATTCAGCGCGTTATTTTCTGGTTCCTTGTGCGATGATGATGCCGTGCATGCCTATGCAGCACTCCCATGCCGCCACATTGTGGGGTTGGAGGGTATACAACCATTGCTTATTCTAGAAGCAGCGAATTGGGTCTCGTGGTTCCCATGTCCTTGGCTAGGCAAGGGGTCTCTGATCAGCATCATTTGTTACTGCGCAAGCCATTCACGAGTATCTTGCGCAGGTGCCAGCTGCAGATTAGGCCACCTATAGGGCCACCTGCACCAAGTTAACATTTTAATCTCTCGAACTGAAAGTAGCTAGTGTTGTGATCCCAAGACTCAACGCCACACGTTTGGCGTTGACTATACTCTCACCTGCCGTATCTCCTCCATGTTAATGTCAAGGATGGGCCAATCCGATCGCGGCACGGACCAGCGGAAGAAACATTGCTTATTGGCATACGATGCAACTGGGGAGTTGCTCCGGTCAATTTACCTCTAGTATCGATTGGCGTCACTGGTCGACTCATTTCGCTGAGTGGCTTATCTCTGTGATCATCCAGTCTTTGGTGGCGGTGTTTTGGCTTGGTGCAGATAAGATGCTTACGGGAGCCTCGGTCATTTTACGCCGTTAGTCTCGTCCCCCTAGATTAACTGTTTATGTGTCACGGCGCCATCTTCAAAACCGCATATATGTGGTTGAGCTGCAGTAGATAAAACTTATCCTCCTAAGCCAAGAGCATCCGCTCGCCGCTACAAGCGTACTGCTAGCCCAGCCTCGTCAGGAACCAACGACGGGCGCTGTCGGGATCTCGCCAGGCTAAGTTTGGATCGACAATAATGCTCAGCACTGGCTCGTCGAACAAAGTTGATAGCCAGTAAATGTGGCTGCATGTCCAAGGGGAGATAGGCAATTTCTCATGATTGGCGCACCAGCCCTATCGTAGCGAGATACTGATTGACGAATGGAGCACCCGTCCAATCAAGCAGGGAATTGGACGAATACTTTCAGATGATAGCTGACTTTCCGTGATTACTTATCTTGGTAATTTAATTGCCAAAAAAAAAAGAGTTGCAGTTTCTTGCTAGTTCTTGTGCCTTGCCACCATCCACGGCCCGGTCCGAAACCTAAAGTATGATGGGCAATCTTGTAAAAATCGAGTGGCTGGATCTATAATCCAGTTGAAAACCACCCCTGACGAGAAGATACATTGCTTACAGCTGCAATTAATGGTGGACGTCCTTGCCAAAGTAATAAGCCACTGTCATGTTGAGTAAGAAAACCGTTGAGCCTGACCAACTACTAGTGTCGTGATTCACAAAACTCTGCCGTACTGTCGCTTCCCCGTGGTGTATTTGACCTGTCATGTTTATAGCTTATAGTAGGATAACGGCTTAAATGGTCAATGTAGTCGACCACGAGGGAAAAAAATTATATAGATTGTTGACAACCCGAGGCTTTCTGTAATTTCTGCCACCACCGAGGCATTTGCCGCCTCGTGCGAATCAGTACGATTGAGGGATCGATAGAGCGGACGGTCGGATTTTATCAATTTTCTAAAAGTTGGGTTGTGTTGATGATAATCATGCCATATATGGCAAGAGATTTTCAGCGATCATACAATTTAACAAACTACAAAGTCTTTGTCATCTGCTTCATCTTACAACCCTGGGGTTGATTTGTAAGAGACATGTGATGCTCTAGATATCGACGGAGGTTTTGCCTTACGCTGCAACCATACTATCCTTGTCAAACCATATTCAAAAATTTCCAAAATTATCCCTGCAAGATGATGAGCCGATTGCAGCGGAGACCCTCAGTACTGAAATGGCATTGTCAGCGCATCAAAGTTGGAAGAGTCAAACAGTTCGGCGGCCAAGTAGGGTCCCAGGCCGCTATTGTCATCCAGCAGATCAACCATGCCCATCAAATCACTGCCACCAAAACTATCAAGCATGTTTGATTCTGTAGAATGCTGGGATATAGTTTCGGCGGATGCCGCTGGTTGTAGTACACAGGTTAGCCGTTGTACACTGTATTTAGTTTGGCAATGTTGTCGCTCTCCACCTACATCTGTTATCCTTTAGTTGGCTGAGGTATCGAATGTACTTGACACATCTTTTCACCGTCGGGTTTTCATTGTCAATATTCTCCAGGGCATCGGCGGCGTTGACGAGGCTCGCGCGACACCTGGCGACAAAATAATCGGGGTCACCACAGGAGTAAAACTGGGCACTAAGCATTCCACCAGAGGTCATCAGTGCTGCCGTGAACACTACAAGGTCCAAGCTCGTTAATTCAAACGCTAGAAATTGGAATCTGAGAATTGACTCACCATAGTGCAGCGTGAAAAACCATACTCCTAAGTTGCTATCTTCCACAGGGCCATCGCGAAGTACGGACACGGCAATGCCAATTACAGCTTCTGCAGATCCAATACAGTTGAACGCTAGCTCCATAGCTTCCCTTGATGTGCCAGTAAGCTTTTTACCTGTAACACCATTCATTCTTGACAGGTGCCTGAGGGAAACGCAAAGTAGAGGGCGACGAATCAGCATCGATACGCTGTGGTAACGGAGTGTGAGAATGGCGCGCAGCTTATTCATGCGGGAGCTTGTTTTCAATCCTGGATTGGACGGAGAGAACAACGGATATTCGGGCGGTAGGTTACGAACCCATCGATACAGTTCATCTGTGAGGTTTCGAGCAGTCTGGATCACAGCAGACTCGTCTTCGTCTTGCCAAGCACCAGCACCACTATTGCCCTTGTACTGAGTTTCTATGGACACACCCATTATTCGGTAAAGCTGAACAGAGTGTATCAAGAAGTCTGTGGCGCAAGTCGCAGCCTCAACTTCTTCTGCGCTCTGGATGGTGTCTTGTACAAGCCACGGTTCGGGCAGGCGAACCGTCGTACCACCAGCCATAACCGAGCAGGGCCGACCAAATGTTATTGCTAGAACAGTATCCAGGCAATAGATTGTATGCCAGGTGCGAACCCTCATCTCCCGCACAATTGGATCCAGTTGTCGGCCGATCTTGTCGTTGTGCAAGCCAAGAGCCGTCGCGCTTCTCACGAGAAGGCCGTGGATGCTCCATGCCTCGGCTGCTTGGGGTGTGCCCTGGAGATAGAGCACTTGTAGCAGGAGAAGCTGGACAATGTCAAGACTAACGCTTTGCAGTAATGAAGTGCCACAGAGCGACATTGCTTTTCTGTAGAAAACAAGCGACTCCTCATAGCACTCCTTGAATGTCTTGCCATGTGTTCGGTCAATGTTGCTCGAAATGGCAAAAATCAGATTAAGCTTTCCCAGCCATGCTTTCCCAACTGTTCTGTATCCACTCTCTTTGAAGGCGTTGTACTCTTGCCGAAATGTTCTCTCGTGTAAAAAGGAGAATAAAAGACCCATAGTGTTGAAATATCGATCAATCATTTTCTCCATCTCAGCCGAAGCTGGAAGGCGTGAGCCAGTCGCCAGCAATTGAGCGCTTGTTGGAAATGCTGCCAATAGGGAGTGTTCCGGGCGCATCATTGTCTCGGTTCTTTTATCTGCGTTTTTGTCGCTGATCTGAGGTGGCTCCGGTTTATTAACTCTCCATATTGATGCCATCGCGCCAAGTAGATACCGGACAAAGGCGATGTTTGACGATTCTCCAAAGTAAGCACCGGCGCGCTCATCAACAAATGTTATCGCGAGCCCGTCTGTTCTGCCCTCCGTCTCGATATCTGCTTCAAGAGATTCCAGGACTGTAGTCTCAATTTCATTTCCGCCGTACCTTGCCCCCTCTTTGACATCGTCGTCCCTCGGCGCATAGCCAGAAAGGTGCCCTACTAATAGATCGTCATGTCTCTGCAGCAAATGTTCTACCTTCTTGAGTCGATGCTCAAGGTCGGCAACATATTCCTTCTGAACAATGATATTTGTTGAAGAGTCTGGCGCATCGAATTGGCAGTCGAAGCCTAGTTTCTCACATGTGGCGCAAGTTGGTCGACGACCATCACACCTGCAAGAATTGTTTCAGTTCAAGTGGCTCACATGATGCAATTGTGCCAAGTCCTACCTTGATTTTCGAGTACGGCAAGCAGTGCACGCAAGCGAAATGCGACGCCTTTTGGAACCAGTTGCCGGGTTGTCCGAGTCGGCCATGACTGTCGGGGACGTAGGGGAAAGGTCGGAAGAAAGCTTGGCAGGGTGGGTTGGGCAACCAGGCTCTTAAATACAGCGTCCTCGCACTAACAACCTTAGCAAAAGTTAGCTCTTGCTCGTGTAAGTTCACAAAAAGGCCCTTCCAGAAGCCATCTTTCTTTCTCGCCAAAACAGAAAATGGCCATTACTCCCCTCTTCTTCCTAAAAGGCAAAGGGCCGTCACGCCGATCCAACTGGAACCAGGCTACCCTGGCAGTACCTGACAGCCTGAACCGAACCTTTGAAATTCGGTTCGAATGGCGCCGCGGTCTGTTTGTGAATATACAGAGCTACCCTCCACACGACGAGAAACAGCACGACAAAGAAACTCTATACCACCCACCGCCGCACTACCACATCTTTGCGGATGAATACTTTCATGTCTCTCACGGGTCGGGAACCTGGCATCTGTGGGACCGTGATGTGCGTCTAGAAACCGGCGACGAGATTATCATTCCGGCACGAACCTGGCATTGGTTCGAGGGCGACCACAGCACCCATGACCCTCTTACTATTGAAGTGTATTACGACAAAGGCCAAGCGGAAATGGAGGAACGATTTTTTCGCAACGTGCTCAACTATTTGGCCGACTGCAACCGAGAGAGCATTGAGCCGAGCATTTTCCAGCTGCTCATATTCTTCCACTATTTTGAAATGGCGCCAGGCCTCAGAATCACAAGATGGGAGTCGTTAAACTTCGCGCTAAATCTAGGCGTCATGTATTTTGGCACGGTGGTTGGTTTGTTGATGGGCTACCAAAAGTCGTACACCGAATATTACCAGTCACAGAAGAAAGCGCAGTGAGAATTGTATTTACGACGGTCTTGTACACTAGTTGTAACAATTTTAAATTGAAATGCAATCAGTAAAGTTTTGCAGATTCCTCATCGGACAGCAAGTGTCTCTCAATACTATTGACTGTCTAGCACACCACGCTCAGTCAACAACAGTGAAACCCGGCAGCATACGCCTACCAAACAATGACAGGCTTGATGGCATCGCCGCTTCCCATAGCTTTCAAGGCTTGCATATAATTACCATGCTCAAAGAATGTGACCAGCTTCTCAATTGGAAAGTCTTCCTCCCGCCACCATTTTATCATTTGTGGGATGTACTCGCTTGTCCTAGCATGTCCTTGCACTGCTCCAAAATATTGCTTGCCACTAACCATGAAACTCTGCATATGAAGGGTAAGGTTTGAATCTGGCATGCCAGTCCCGACTTGTATAATTTTGCCCATATATCGCGTCGCATCGACCTGAGCAGAGACGAGAGCGGGAAAGGCTGTTGTGTCAATGCTAATGGTGGACCCCAGACCCTCGCTGGCTTCCTTGATCTTGTCCACAATCTCGGTCATGGTTAAACCGGACGTGTTGATGGCATGTGTCGCCCCCAGCGATTTTGCTAGAGCCAGGCGACTCTCCACGCGATCCAGTCCAATAATCACTTTGCAGTTTCTGTTCTTGGCCGCCATGATGGCTGCGAGTCCAACACCGCCCATGCCAGCAACTGTAACGCAATCATCTGGACCAGCCTGGGCCACGTTGATGACTGTTCCGCTACCTGTTTGAAGCCCACAGCCAAGCGGCGCCAGAAGCTTCAGGTCATCCCGGCTCAGACCCAGGCCGCTGACATTGACGACGGACTTGGCACTGACAACGGAGTGACGAGCCAGGCTAGATTGGCCAAAGAATCGTCCTCCAATACCGCCTTCAAACACTGGCTCACCCATAAAGTTGATCTCGAAAAAGTTGGTGCAGTGCGAAGGTGGCCCTGTGGTGCACACATGGCACTCACCACAGTACGAAAAGGAGAGTAGAACAGGATCGCCTGGCTGTACATTTTTGACGGCACTCCCTGTTTCTACCACGTATCCCGAGCCTTAAAGTAGAAAATCGTGAGAAAAATTATGTACTGCCGTTGCAGACAAGTATCAGTAGCGTACCTTCATGACCCAACACGCGAGGGTAGTAGACGCCGGGGACACCCAAGTCATCAGCGGTGTTTCCGCAGTGTATATCTGTATGGCAAATGCCAGACGCTACCATTTCAACAAGCACCTCATCGGAACGCAGTTCACGAAGAGTCACTGGCTCCAATGCCCATTTACCCTCTGAGAATGGCCCTCGCGCGACTAGTGCTTCCGATGTGACTACCATGTTGATTCAGAGTCAAGACTGCAACAATGCGCGGATGAAAAAGTTTGCCAAGGCGAGTATAGGATGAATACAGAGATGAATTTGTAATAAGATCTCTGCCTATTTTATAAACAGCTGTTGACTTTGCACAGACTACTTCCTCACTTGAGCGGGGTTGAAGGTGGGGGAATCTCTCGGTAGACGCACACGGGAATGCGCCTACGCCAGAATAGTAGCGGAACTGCATGCTGGAGCTGTTCAGCCTGACATCACAGTAGTGTCTGCTACTTGTCGACATCAACTACGAATCAATCTAAAGTGGCTGATATGATCTAGCGTCATCGCAGTACAGAGACAATGCATCGACATCACCACAGAGTTGTTGATTTTCAGGTCTCTGTTGTATACGAACCTGCCCTGAATCTCTCAAGCTATCAGGATGGTTTGAAATAAGTTTGAAACGTTTTTCCCGGTTATCTCTGTTTACATAAATGTTGCCGCGTATTTTCATCAGCGCCAGTGTCATATAAATGTTGATGGAGACACATAATCACTTTCTGCTCCAGCCATGGCCGCACCGGAAATGTCAGGCGACTTCGTCACTGTCCACTCCCGCAGCACTGTTGCAACAACCGAATAATCCCGCAACACGGCCTTCCCAGCGGCCTTTTTGCACCTTAGCTCGAGCGTATCTGGTCTTGTGTCCCTGGCGAGTAGCATATACACCATGCCGAGGCGTCCATGCTCAGCCGCTGCCTCCAGTGCTGTTCGCCCATCGGTCTTAGCAGCTGGGGCATTCACGTCTGCGCCTCTGTCAAGAAGAAGAGAGAAAATTGGCATGGAACCAATAAGAGCAGCCCTTTGGAGTGCCGTGGCACCACGATTGTCATCGGCGGGCCAATTAACATCTGCGCCTTTTGATAATAGAAATTCTACAATATCTCGGCTCCCGCCCTCAACAGCCTTTTGCAAAGCTATGCCCCCCTCTTTGGCCGATAGATGACAATGTATGTCCAAATTATCTGCGAGAAGCTGCTTTATGACATCTATTTTTCCTTCTCGAGCAGCGACTTGCAACAAAAACATATCTCGACTCAAGGAAGTGTGGGAATCGGCGCCCAGCCCAACGGAGAAGAGGCGTTTGAGCAAAGCTACCGGATAGCAACTGAAATGTTCCAGATTTGCGAAATTTCGATCCGCAGATGCGCCATGATCCAGGAGAAGTAGAATCATCTTTTGTAGTTTTAAATCAGCATCATATCTAGTCATGGACGCGAGGGCTACACTCATGGGTAAGGCGACTTGCGCAGGAATGCCTCCTTCCGTTCCATGTTATCCTGCCAATTCGGACTCACACCTGCGGATAAAAGAAGCCTCATCACTTTCAAGTGACGATTCTCTACCGCAGCTACCAGTGCTGCAGTCCCCCTGTTACCTTTCAGGTCTACCTTCGCTGCGATGAGTGTTTGACAAAGCAGAACTGAACCGGTGGCAGCTGCGCTTTGCATCAATGTTGGACCTTGAGTCGGCGATCCCGAAACTGTGCCGTCAAGGTCAGCACTGGCCTTGATTAGTAGCTGTACCGACCCTAAACATTGCTTCTTAATTGCCAGTGCGATTAGGGTGGAAGACCCAAACAGGCTGCCAGACCCAATTGCCTGACTGGGGTTCATTTTGTGCTCCAGAAGCAGCTCGAGAACCTCCAGGGAGCCGTCCCTGCCAAAAAGACGGCTTTCGCCCAGAAATTCACCAAATTTTCCCACGTCATAACCATGCTCAAGAAGCGTCCGTAGACCCTGTAGGTTGCGCCCGCTTATAGCGGCCTCAAGGGCAACTTGTCTGTTGTAGCGGGCCAAGGTTATACCATTTACATCAATTCCATTTTCAAGAAGCAAATCCAGCATTGAAGTATGCTTAAGATCTTCCCAAGTGTTAAAGTTTAACTTCTGAGGGAATGAAGGGTCGTATGAGTGAATATCGACCCCAAGTTGAATCAACCGAGCCGCCATGGGCACATTGCCTGACTCGACTGCAGCTTGAAAGGCTGTTCGGCCGCATATTTCACTAGGTGCTGCGTTTATATCTGCTCCGGAATTGAGCAAAATGTCGGTTATTTCCATGTCTCCACATTCGACAGCGGCCTGAAGAGCTGTTCGACCGATCGGAAGGCAAGCTGGGAAGTTGACACTGGCCCCTCTTTCCAGTAAAAGCTTTACGGTCCGAGTATTCCCTTTCCTCGAGGCTGCGACCTGTAACGCAGTCCCAAAGCCTCCAATGGCATCAACGTCAGCTCCCAAACTTAGCAATCGACGGACTAACGCAGTATTTCCACTTGCTGCCGCTGCCTGGAGCGGCGAGCTAGCAAGCCTCAAATCCCTCATGTTGGTAAATGAGAGACCGAGGTCATTGGACTCAAAGTCAGACTTATATGCAAACCCATCCACAGCGTGAGAAAGACCAGCTTTCGACCACTTGCTTTCCCAGGCCCCTTCATTTAATATTGCCCTCTTTTATTCGTCTATATCGCCCGAGACTCTCGTGATATAGCCATTCACATCTGCACTATGCTCAAGTAGAATCTCAACTACCTCAAAGTTGTCGTTCGCTATACCAATCTGCAACGGTGTGAGAAAGGAGTGCTGCATTTCATCATTCAGGACCGTGGTTGGCTCCATGTTTTCCTGCTCGTCACCGATAGGTGCATTGACATCCGCTCCAAATTCAAGCAATACCTCAACTATTTCCGCATGGCCATGAAGTGCAGCGAGTTGAAGCGGCAGTGGGTCCTCGAATGACCTGCAATCAACAGGAGTCCCAGCTTTCAAAAACAATCTTGCAACTTCCGCGTCACCAGATTTAACAATTGCGTGAAATAGTCCGCTCTCGTCATCACCGGCAAAATCGGTAACCGTGTCATGAATTTTCGCGCCATATTCAAACAGCAGTCTTATAATTTCAGTACGTCTGTTTCCAATTTTAAGCCGTTCAACACAGACTTCCAGCATCGATCTCATTTTGTCAGTGTAGCCGTCAGTGTAGCTTTCCGGATCGGCACCATGTTCGAGCAAGAGGCGCACTGCCAATATATCCAGTCTGACAATGGCTTCGTACAGGGGCAAGGTTAAGCCTTTCTGTGCAGAACAATGAGAGTTTATATTAATCCCGTTGCGCAGAAGCCTTTCGTAAATTGCGTCTTCGTTTAGTCGAATAGCACTAATAAGGATCTTGGTCGCGAAGAGCTGCGTTGTTGGAGTATGTTGTGCAATGACTGATTCAATGACCCAGAAGTGTCCATGGTTCAAACTCCATTTTAGTAGCTTATCAGACTGAGATAAGGTGAGTAGTTCATTTGTTGAGAGGAGGATCGCATAACGCAGAAGTCTGAATGCCTCCTTGAACTTCGTTTCACTGAAGGGTTGCAGCGAGGGACTAGGCCCCGTTACAGGGTCCTGAATAGTCCATTCCAACGCTGCAGCAGGATTGTCGTTACTGCGCCGCACCGCCTCTGGTTCAAAACTGCCATCTGGACAATCCTGAATAAGATTATTTAGTTTCTGGTCAAGCGTGTCTCGCTCCCGCCACAGTGGCGATTCTTCGCCTTGGGAGTAGTCAAACCCAAAGTATATCAACGACTTCAAAAGATGCTACCAAAATAATCAGAATCAAACAAAACAATAAGTTCAAGCACATGGAAGGAAAGGACGTCTTACATCCAATTCAATCTGCAGTGGCGGGCCACTATCAAAGCAACTGGTAGTCGTGCGCTTATTGTTCTGCAACTGGCATGCTTGTTCTTGTCAGTTTTAAACGATATTTGAGGTTGCAACCATTTAACGTACCATATAACTCAAGGATGCTCTCAAATTGTACAGTTGGGCTGGCGACAATGTTACTTGCGCACAAGTCTTCCTCCGCTGGCGGTGTCGAAATCACCACGCCTGCAGGAGCCACGGCAGGGTCTGCATCGAAACGGTTAACCAATGCACAGTAAATAGGGAGAAAGTGGTTTACCTGTTGATGGCCTGGCAGCCGAACCAGACCTGCGCACCCATTTTCTTGCTCTTCTGAGCTGCTTCATAGTGACGAGGCTGCCATGGGCAACAATTTTGGAGTCTTTGCCATCGAGGTGCCTATTTTCAACACTGCTATCGATATAATTCCAGTGCTTCTGGGTTTTGTTCTTTAATAATCCCCATCTTTTCTTCTGATACTCATACTGGTGTAGCCTAAATTTGCTGTGAGTGCTGGTGTCGCTTAAAGGGATTGCAGTGGCTCGGGAGGACACTAACGTTGGGCAAAAGCCGTATTCGCGACTCAGATGCTCCAAAATTTGTGAGCGTTCCAACTTTGGAAATAGTTCCAAAATCTTCTCTTTGTAGAGATTCCACTCTTCATCTGGGATGCGCCGGGGTGCCATGGCTGCTGCTGTACATGAGAGTTTTTTGCCGAGCAACTTGGACTTCATCCGGGCTGACTCCCACTATTTATCATGAAGCTGCAGCTGAGTTGTCTCTAGGACTTTGCAGAAATTGGCAGGGGACAGAATCTGAAAATGTTCTGCAGTGGCCAATAAGAGGCGGCCACTATGCAAGGGAAAGGGGCTGTGGCTTGAAAGTGACATGGCCAGAATATGATGTTTTCCTTTCCAAAGCTTCTCAAGCGCATAGCCGTCACAATCTAATTCTGTGTTTCAAATTCTGGACCTAAATTCTAACCCCTAGTCGGCAAGGCAGCCTTATTATTAGTGCCTTCTATCTCGCTCTAAGTGGTGAAGCAATTTGGTAGGCTTGGCCGTTTTCCCATTTTGTCTCTGCTGACGAGGGTCAAAATTTGACAGGAACTAAATTAAAAGACCATCTTATAGTAGCGATGAGTCTCTCCCTCTGCCTCTGGCGAAACAGTATTTATTCTATTTTTCCCATTCTTTTCTCCATCTTCGTTCTGCTTCATGCCGCTGTGATCAGAGGCCGTAATCGGCCTTTTTGGTATACTACTCGGCCTTCCTGCAATTGTTGTCATGGTCGTGGAGCTGTGGAAACCATATCTCTCCCACACGCTACTGCTAGCTACAGCTCCTGCAGGTAAGTTTCACATACAATCCTTCTTTTGATGACACCTAACAGCGAATACAGAAAATAATGAGGATTTAGACTCCCCAGTCCTCGTACTAATACTATAACGAAATCTTGTACATCAGCGGCAGGTTTCACTCCTGTCAGTGCACAGTAAGTACTTGGCCCAGTGCTGGGTGTTGTCGTATGCTCGGCGATTGAAGCTTCAGACGGTAAAGGTCAAATAGGCAAACGATATCGCTTGGCTATCAGGGTCCAGAACCACCAGTTCAACACCAATAGAGAGCCGAGACATTTGGGTCTCGCGAAACACTTTGCCGTTGCAACGCCCTTTCTTTGTATAATACTTTCTTGACAGAAAAAATGGAGCAAATCTATTTGGCTTAACAGCAGCCATGGGGAGCCGAAGAATACGATGGACCTTGTTTCTCATGGGCGGGGTCATACTAACACGGAAAACAAGTTACCTCCAGTTCACATGGCAAGTCTAGTTATTCCCAAATTACTGCTAAGAATAGATCAAATTTCGCGCAGATTGACCAGCTGTGATCTAAACTATTCAATCGAGGAGACAGAAAATAAATACTACTATGTCGTCACGTGTCGTCGCGTCCTAATCAGGCCGCCTGCAGAAATCGGCGCGGAGTTTCAGGGGCTGTGTCTGTAGCCGCCTCACTTTTTTGCCTTTATGTTTGTGTTTGTGTTTGTGATACCCAGAATTTGTTGAAAGTTGATTTCTCATGCCGTGATGGAGCCGCTCACAGCTATCGGAGCTGTCGCAAGCGCGGCGCAGCTGTTTGACATGTCTCTGAATTACTCAAACCGAGCCTGCAAGTTTATAAGTGCTTTCAACAAAGCGGCAGAGCATGCTGCACTGCTACAGCAAAGTACGTTTTTCAGGCTAGATATATACTATCACCGAAGATCCTCTCTTCTCCCACCGTCTTATGCATCATCGGACACTAAAAAGTTTACATTGCAGAACTGCAAGAAGTCAACCTGCTCATGCGGGAACTCCAGCGATACATCGACCGCTGCTCCCAATTATCAGTTACAGATGCCAGCCAGCATCCACCACTTCTGCATTCCATCGTCGAAGTCTCAAGACAATTCGCAGATGATATGATTTGCCTTCACAGCCTTCTCCCCTACGATATAACTGCCTTTTCGGCATCTATCCGAAAACGCGCTAGATTTGTGCTAAAAGAAAAAGATGCCGAAAACGTTGTTCGACGGCTAGAAGGCTGTAAAAGCGCAGCGATCGTGGCTCTAGAGCTTATTGGGCGGTAAGGCGCCATCTCTACCTTTTATTCCACAAGTGCTAATTACTTCTAATTACACATGGTAGCCTCAACGACGAAAGCGCCGGACGGCACCTCACGACCTTGCAGCAGCAGGTGCGGCGAATATCCAATCAGCAGAATGATCTGGCTCAAAGAATTACGCGATCTCACGAAAAAATTTCAGTACAATCCCATCTGCAAGACTCTCGTTTAATGACGCCTATTCGTGAAGTTCATGAATTGGTCGTGCGAAATGACGCCGAGGCTGCAGATTGCCTCCGCATCTTTGCGGATAACACGGCTCGTGGGCTTTCGGAGATTCAGACTCAAGTTGCCAAAATCTTGGCACATCAAAATAGCATTATGTCAACACAGAGACTGCAGATAGCCAGTGCAAACGCCGCGGTCAACGACGCCGATATACTTGCGAGACTGATACGACTCGAGTTACGACAACAATTGGAGCCGCTTCTTGATAAGATGGACGGAGCTAGAGACCATATCGATCGAATTGCGGCCGCATTCTCGTCGAATGCTATCAGCGAGGGCCTTTTTAAAACGGAAAAGACTTCCTTGGCCCACGAAGCTGGGGATGATACGCAGGCTGAAATACCACGCGTTCCCAGCACCCAGAGAGAAGCCATGGTCGATGCTACATACGTACCATCTATGTTACGGTCGCCGACAACGTTAAAAAATCGAAAAATCTGTCAATCATCCGTCACGTATCGCCTCTCTACGAGGGTAGGGGAGCTTTGTATCAGACTAAGAATATATCGCCAGCGCAAACCTGGAACAGACAGCAGAGGGACATATTTCCAATTGCGGGCAGACATTATTCCACAACCCTGGCTCTGCTCTCGAGGTCTCTCTACAACCTACTCGTCCGGTCCGAATCATCAGGGGTACTACGACATCTGCCCAAGTATTTCGATCATCAACGTCAGAGAATACCAGTCCGAGTTTGCTGGCTTGATGAGAGATGACGATCCCAAAAGATTCCGTTTAATTTTGGAAACAGGACGAATAGGTATTTGGGATACGGACGAAGATGGTTTCAACCTACTTCAAGTATGTTGATGATACCATGACATATTTGCTGCAATAATCAAATTACTGACAAAATTACTGTTCAAGCTTTCGATTATGATGGCTGCGCCGTTGATTTGCCAGTTCCTGTTGCGCGACAGCGGGTACGGCTCTGAACTGGTTGAACGTGAAGGGGTCACCATTTCTACTTTCTCTTCTGTTCTCGCTTCCTGCATTGTCCACGCGGAGCCAAACACTGCAGCAGATATTCTCTTCCATCTCAAACACTTCACATCAGATTCCACCGACGAATACATAGATGAAGATTCTCTACATTTAGGCTGGACCAGTTTCTACGAAGAGCTTTCGAAGATGGATGGTTACAAGAGGTGGAACATTGGACTCTCATCCGCTCGCCTACTTATCGACCATGGGCACGTGCTACGACCATACGGTTGGTTGAATGTTGATGACATGGCCCAGACCGTATTTCTCATGGAGATTTACCTTTCTTTAGGTGGAAGTCCAAATGCATCTGCTCCGGGCCACCCCTCTATTCTTCTTTTTGCTCTGAATTTGATCGCCCATCTCTGCGTGGAGAACCCGAAGACGCAGGTTAGTACAGTAATAGCTAATGATGATCTCCAAAATTACCACGAGGTTGAAGTTAGGAGCGGTATTGACTATCAGCGTTGGATCCAAGACCGGGAAAGTTCTGTCAAGCTCCTTGCCAGTTTGATCTTGGCGGGCGCATCTTTTACCGGCGTTATCTTTTGGGATGATCTTTTTAATATGGACACGGATACGATGTGCAGTTTGGCTTCCATGCTTGGCATACAGGATATTTGGGAAGACGCTTTGAAGAAATGCGGACTAGACCCTACCGCTGTGTTTATCCGGGGAAATAGGTATAGGGCGAAGGAGCGCAAGTTGTGGTATGCTTCCCGTACAGGCGTCGATGTTGAGAACATTGTACAGTATTCGAACTACCCCAGTTTAAGACTTAGAAATAGGCCCAGGGAGGTTATGGAGCTTTAAATCTATTGAGCCTGGAACGATCCTAAGATATTACATCAATTAATCCCCTGAGCTTGTGGGGAATCACAAGCTACTTTGGCTATGATGGAAGCAACTCCGAAGCTCGGGGTAACAGGAATGGATCTCAATTAAACTAAATACTCTCTAAAACAGAAATAAGTTCAAATTAAGGCAGTTTAGATGAAATGCAGCAAGAACTTGTTCCAAAACGGCTTTGTTAGAGCACAATATGGCAAAACGTGTCTTATCAGCTCCCGGTCGCTCCATCATGAACTAGCAAACGAACACGCGCGCAGTTGATCACCAGTGTCCAGCTGTTGCACTTTATTCCTCGCACGAATGCGTCGTTCGTAAGGGATCGTCTGTCGAATCAATTAACGTCATGCATGTGCAATACCACGTCGTTTTTAGGGGAACGCTTAGGCTTGTAGTACATGTCTCGATATTAGCCCAGCAGGATAAGTGCCACGGAGCCCCCAGGCTACGCCTACACCCAATTCCTGCAGCGATTGCTCAATCTGGAGGCTAGTGTCACACTATCCCGCACTTTTCAAAGAATGGATTTCGTATCAAAGAGCAAGGCACTCAATGATCTAGAAACTTAGAAGGTGTTTGCGAAGAAGCTAAAAAGTTAGTGGAGACACTTTGGGCGTATTCTCATTCCAGGGCAATAGTTTGCGATCCAGTGCCGTGGGAACAAGTTGCCTTGCGAGCGCCACATTAGAATCCCTGGCGTGTTTAAAGAGCTTTACCTAATTTTGCAACAAATCAATCAGCTCGCGTCTCCATGTGGCTAATTTCGGCAAGGTCTTGATTAATGGAGTCACGCGCTGAATCCAACTGTTGCTGAGGGCGGGGATTCCTCCAGACGACGAAAGATTAAGACACTTTGCGGACAGAAGATAGTGGCCGCGAGGAGATAACTAGCGCCAACCCGTAACTGCTCTTAATCCGGGGTAACAGTTTGCGATCCTACTGTCCTCTGGCGCGCCGCGATATGTTGTACGTAAACAAGCAGGATATCTCTGGTATCATTGGTTCGGCTGACTGCCTGTCCATTAAAGCTTTTGAGCTTGTCACTAAGCTGTTAGTCTATTAATTTGCTAAAATCTATGGCTGAGGTACGAATCAGTTCAGGGAGTCTCCCAATCAACTGGTGGCTCGTCTGATGTTGCCGTTAGCCCTTATCCAAGACTGTCTCGGACTGTGTTATTAGTGGCAAATTGAGCTAGCTATATATTCCAGCCTCCCACCGCCAGTTCAAGTAACCTGAAGCTCTGTTTCTGATGCCTCTAAATATTTCTTTTCAAAACGTTGATTAATAATGACTATCCAGGATACAAGCACGGCACCAGGGGAGGGTCGTTTGAAACCACGTCTCTCCAGGTTGACGATGGTGGCAATGACCTTTGCCATCTTGAAGTACGTGGTTCGATATGCGCTCCAGGGCAATTGGCGACTTGTTGCACCAAACCCTAATCTGCTCTCATAGTACATGGATTGCCTTGGCTGGCTCGATCGGCCTGGTCCTTCCATCAGGAGGCCCAGTAGCTTTTCTCTACGGTTTCCTGTTTGTCGTTTTGTGCAACTTCACCGTGGCTGCAAGTCTAGGGGAACTGGCTGCCATCTGGCCAACTGCGGGAGGACAGTACCATTACGTCTATGCACTTTGCACTGAAAAGTGGAAGAGAATCATGGTAATGCTCGGCTCAACAATACTCAGCTTGTCTGGGATCCAGGGCTAATCTTGCTGAACTACAGAGCTTTTATGTCGGGTGGACTAATATCGCCGGGTGGCTGACACTCGTCACGACTGAGGGATTCTTTGCCTGTAGGCCCTTTGGACAATCATCCAACTCTGTTCATAGCTAACATCTTGGCAACAGCCCAGTTTATCTCCGCTGCTGCGGTTGTGGCGTCGAACAACCAATACGAAATTGAGTCCTGGAAAACATATCTGATCTTCATGGTCATCTTGACCTTTACCACTGGGGCCAATATCTGGGGTAATCGGATTCTTGGCCGATGGAACGATGCTGCGTGTAAGTTACTTGAAAGGGATGGCACTCATGTTGCTAAACTAACCTACAACAGTATTCTGGTCGCTCATGGCAGTGGTCATCATCACCATTGTTCTCGCATCCATGTCCAAGAAGACAGATGCCCGTTACGTCTTTACTGAATTTTCAAACGAGACAGGCTGGCCAAACGGAATGGCTTGGATTCTTGGCCTGCTTCAGTCGGCGCTTAGCATGATTGGGTTTGACGCATGCTTGCACATGACGGAGGAGATGCCTCGCCCGGCCGAGGACGCACCGCGCGCCATGCTCTATGCGGTTGCTGTTGGTGGCGTCACGTACGTTTTTCTCTGTACACCCGATGTATCGGATGCTGACTGTTTCATTTCATTTAGTGGTACCGCCTTCTTGGTTGTTATCCTCTTTTGCATGGTTGATCCGACAGCTGTGCTCTCGACCAACACCGGCATGCCCATAACCGAATTAATTCTACAAGCAACAGGGAGTCGCGCCGCGGCTACAATTCTCACGCTCATGCTGGCCGTATGTTTTATCAACGGTACCAACGGGTGTGTTACTAGCGCGAGCCGACTGATATATGCCATGGCTCGCGATGGAGGCATCGTCTACCCACGCTTCTTCTCACACATTAGTCCTTCCCTCCAAGTCCCGACTCGGGCTCTCGTGCTGTGCTTTGTCTTCAACGCATTCTTTGGTCTATTGTATCTTGGTCCTACAGTCGCATTCAGTGCGTACGCCGCGTCGTGCACTGTCTTCCTAAACATATCCTACGTGTTCCCAGTCGTTGTTTTACTTATTCGCGGCCGCCAGGTATTGGTGCCGTTCCAGCGTGAATCAAAGTTATTCAAGCTTGGAAAAACAACTGGGACAATAACAAACTGGATTGCGGCTATTTTTGTCATTGTGACATCAATTGTAAGTAGTGGCCACAGAATCCGCGTGTTCCTTGACGACCTGCTAATTGCTCTCACAGTTCTTTTGCTTCCCAACCGTACTGCCTGTGTCAGGCTCTGTCATGAGTATGTTGATTATTTTTGTAAACCCAATCCAAGCTTACATTTCTCCAGATTACGTCTCGGTAGTTATTGGTATATTCCTAATCTTAATCACCGGATACTGGGTTGTATACGGTCGAAGATTTGAAGGACCGGTAAGCTTCCCCTCCACTACCTTTCCCATGGATCGTGTGCTACACGATAACTGACATGGCCACTCTGCAACCAGAAATTCGATGAAATTATAGGCCATCAGCCTGGAGAATCCGAAGTCATACAGAAAAAGGCAGAATCCGCGTTTGAGGAAAAGGTCTGAAACAGCAACGGCCACCCGTGTGCGTTGGGTGTTTTATAAGCTTGTAATTGTTGTACAGTGGTCGCGGTTACTCAGGTTGATGTGAATTTGTTAAATCAACATTTTTAGTAATGGAAAATATTCGCGCTAAAATAATTCGATTGGCCTCAGCCAGGCACGCGACAACCAGGGCATTATAGAGAGCCTCGCTCGTGCTTAGTTCAATACGGCTAACGGCCGCTGTGCTGCGTAAGCTTCCCAAAAACAGGCCTCTCTTACCTCCTAGTTATCTGCTTTCTGTCTAAGCCCTCTCCTTAACCGTGCTCCCAATAACAATGATATACCAACTAGAAAGAAGTGCAATCTCCTAGCGCCGGTGTTAGTGGTGTTATACGGTACTTTGTGGATCAAAGATTATTTCCGATTGGCTTCGTTTTCATCTTCTCACTCCACAAGAAGGATTAAGCCGTCCAGGGCCCCAGGCTCAAAACGGAGCGTAGACACAATACTCGCTCCACGATCTCAAAACGGAAGGCTTCACAATGATGACGGCAAAGTCGCCCCAAGGCTGGAAGGCTTACGACGTCAACCGGAGGATCAAAAATTACGTTGATTAAAACGCACTGTCTGCCTTTGGTTTTTTTAAATCGAAGCACTCATTTTCAAGCTTTCTATCGGAAACTTTGCTCTCGCTGCGAGACGACTTATTCACCTTGCCACATCGTACTTGATCACATCATATTAAACTCACAGCATGCTGTCCAACGTTAAAAGAGCGCTTGTCGTGGGCGGCACAGGCGGTATAGGCTATGCCATCGCTTGCCGCATCGCCACTGAAGCAGCGGCTTCAACGGTCATTATTAGCGGCCGAAACAAGCCCAGCAGCTGCCCTCACCCCAACATTGAGTTTCGTCCTCTCGATGCTTCTTCTATGGGCGCCATCAATGCATACACGACGGCGCACAAAGCCGCGCAGGAGCCCAAGCTAGATCTTCTCGTCATGACCCAGGGCATCTTGACACTGGCGGGGCGAACAGAGACACCAGAAGGCATTGATCGCAAGATGGCGCTTCACTACTACGGGCGACAGCTCTTAATTCGCGAGCTTTTGCCTGCACTCCAAGACGACGCCAGGGTTCTCATCGTTCTCGACTCGGTCAAGGGGAGCCCAGTATCGCTGAACTGGGAGGACCTGGACCTGAAGACGACGTATAGCATCGGCAACGCGCTCAAGCACACGCTGTCCATGACGGATGCCATGGTCCAGCAGTTCGCCGCACAACAAAAGGGTGGGGCTACTCGACAGTTTATCCATGCGTACCCAGGGTTCGTCAAGACGAATCTCGAACGTGGGCTTCCATGGCTTATACAAATACCAACCCGCGCCGTCGTCTCACTCTTCTCGGTTTCGGCTGCGACATGTGCCGAGAACTTGCTGAATGGTGCATACCAATCTGCGGCTGCGGATAGAGAAGAGGACAGGTTTTGGAGCTACATTGACCCCAAGGGAAGTCTCGTGCCCAACAAAGCCGTTTGGACGGAGAAGCAGAGACAAAATGTGGAAGAACATACGTGGCGTATTGCAGATGACGCGATTAATGCTGGTGGTTCTGCCTAGACAATTCACTTTAGTGAAGCGGTAAGGACCTGGAGGATCTCACTTTTGTGAATGGACCGCTGTTGACTCAATAATTATACACAGCCTGTTGAAAGATTTATTCGAATTAATTCCTCTAAACTGATGTTGAAAAACTCAGCTTTACTATGGAAACATCCCTAGTGTAGCAATTGGTGTCGTTAATACATGGTGCATCACAGTCGGGAGGGGGCTCACAGAAAGGCAGAAAAATAGTAAAATATAACTAAATTAATACCAACAATTTGAGAAATTTAAGAAATGGAATTCCAACCTTGAAGTAGTCATTATTCTATTTGTAGTGTTTTTTATAGTTTAGTTATTTGATGCGAAACGGCTGCTTGAGATCAGCCGCTACATTTGTGGTGTGGCCAGGTTGCCTGCTGGGACCGAAGTCTGTGGCGGCATGGTACTAACTGATACTTGATGTCTTACCCTTTGCCAAATTTGGGCAATGGTAGATACAATACATTGCGCTGTTGTTGGATTATATGATTCAATGAGGCTGGTCTTTAAAAATACCACTGCCCTAATCGGGGCTTATTGCCTAACGCCGATTGCTAAGTAGAAGCTAGTACAGAATGCTGGCATGGTCGACATGGTGCAAGTAACGCAACACAAGTTACACAGCAGTACCGTATACTAGAAATTATCTATATTCTCTATTGGGAAGATTTAAGCTTGCCCAGAGTCGGCGAGTTGATAAATTCTACTGTTAATGTAACTGTACTGGAGATGGTAAAGGCGTGTAGGGTAAGCGACTGGATCTGAACCTGGCGGGAAACGAAAGAATGCATCACAACTGATTTGATATTTAATTCTAATCTATGAGTTCACGCGAGTGGCATTCCATGCATTCATTCGCAACTGCACAAGATCTGCCAAAGGCGTCGACCCGTCAGATTGTACCATCTGATCCTCAAACTTGTTTAGAAGATTTTGAATATACTTTCCCGCCCCCGAAAGATGCAAGATGTGTCCAATAGCTCGGTGTAGAGCAAGGAGGCGTGGCGCCGGTGGGTCAATGCTTTGATCTGGCATGAGGTATAGTGTCCTGGTAACTGGCAGTATTCGCTGGAAGCCGAACCTTTGAAACGTTCTGATTTCATACGTGTGCGGCCGGTCGGTGATTTGCGTAAAGTAAACATCGAAGCGTCCAAATATTCGATGCAATTCAGTAGTAAGTGTGAGTGCATTGTACGGTCGGTCAATGTCAACGCCGTTGATGAGATGAGCAACATCACTGTCAAACATGTTGAGAATTTCGAGAGCGGTTTTCCTAGATTCGCTCTAGAGGCCGGTTAGTCATGTGTTACACCGATACCAGCCAGGCACTGGGAGTGAGGAAGCAGAAACAGCAGAAACAGCAGAAACAGCAGAAACAGTAGAAACAGCAGAAACAGTAGAAACAGTAGAAAGAGAAAAACACATTCACGACACAACAAGTACATACCAATTCTTCAGTTTCTGATCCAACCTGTACGAGCGAGTGAGGCAAGATGTGCGCAACTTCCAAAATGCCAACGTCGTCATTCAAAATAGGGTTATCATCGTCATCCAGTGCCTCTCCTTCTGGTGTGGCTCGTCTGTTGGCCTCGTCCATATCGAAAGCCCGTGAGATCACACACCGATGCCGGTCACGAACCAAGCAGTCGCCACGGAGAGCCGAAAGCCGTCCCGTCGTGCCGATAAAGTCGCGGCTGCTGGACCTCATAGTCGCGGATCGGTAATGAGGCGTCGGTTGCGGTGTTTGCGCGGTCGACGCTCGCAGCGGCATGAAGAAGTTATTCACCAAGTGTTCGGCAAATCCGACCACGCGGGCGCGCATAGCCTTCGTCTGTTTTGCATCGGAAAAGTCGACTGGTCCCCCTTCCATAGATAGCTCCGTCGCGCGAAAAAAGGCCCGCAAGACGTTATCTTTGGACTTTGGCGAAATCGCATATCGGTATACGAGTCCAACCAGCTTTGGCCGATTGTAGCTGGTCGAGTCTTCATCGGTGGGGGTAAAGTGCTCGATGACGCTGTGGAATCGCTCGTCGGCTTGGATGCGAACCGTTTCCGCGAGGGGCGGGCTAGACGATAGGTTGACAAAATCCTGCAGAGATATCTGGTGGGGGGGTTGATGAAGGGTTGGCATTCTGCCAATGTATTCCGTTACATGTCGGGCGGGTATGCTGGGTGGATGGAGGGATTGAATGTAAAAAGATTCAACTCATTTAATCAAGTTGCCTCGATGGATTGAACAGGCTGCAGCGAAGTGGCTAGTGTCATGGATCTGCGGCGCAGCAGCCCAACTGTGGCTAGTGCTTCCTCATCGAAGAGCTTGTCTACTTTTTCTACCGCATCTCTTTATTTTTCTTATTTTTCTTATTTTTCTTGATTTATTTAGTTATATGTATACGTGTATAGATAAATACTCAACGCCCACATAAGTGCTCCGTTACACGCCCCCAACGTTAATTTGTGAATACTTGGTATATGCGTTACCACTTACAAAACACAACAGCCTCTTCAAGCTAGGTGAAGCAAACTCCGCTCCCAGTTAGTTATACATTCGCTGCTTTGACTCCATCATCCAACTGGTTTGCTAACGTTTGTATTCCTTATCTAGTTGTCCTGTTGTAATATCTTGCTATTCTGTAGTCGGTACTTTTTTCAATCTTGTTCTGTCCACCATGGTAAGGAAGTTGCCTACATAGTATACAAATTACCCATGTATGCTTCTCAGTTCACAAGTAATTGCTTAGATTGACACTGGAGACCTGGGCTACTCTGGCTAGCCTATCTAAGGTTTTTATCTATGTACTTGCTCAAATTTCCAGCCCTTGTCTGCATCGCAGATTATCAGCCTAGCAGTGTTGGGCAACGGGACCGCGAAAGGCTGACATCGCACACCCCAAAGACAACTCCCTCTTACCTCGGTAGTGAAGAAACGAGCCCCGAGACACCGTTAAAAACAAAAGTTACCACAACTTGGCTGTACGCGTTATAGATATGGTATACAGCCCCTGTCCAGTCTTCGTTGACCATATCATATACAGCTTTTGACATTAATACACCCATTACCGAGGTCAGAAACTCGCCATCTAGGAACTTTGCCAGCTTATCCCAGTTGCTGAAAACCCCGGTATTCAATTGCGCAACGAGTGCCATGGCATTCACTGCAGAGCCAGAGGGCTGCGCTAGGCCATTTCTAAGAACCCCTGAGCCATAGTTTGCTTTTGCACTATTGATGATTGCGCCGACAACAGGGTACACTCCAAAGTGGAAGTTGTAGTTCATTGGATGCTGGGTTGGATTGCGATATCCAGTGCCTCGGTAAAGATGAAACACGGAGTTTTTAACAACCTCCTTGTAAAGTAGCTCGCCGACTGGGGAGGCACGCGGGGTGAGCTCCCTTGAGTGTTGCCTTTTGACAATACTGTCCCCGGTATCGTTGGTACTGTTCAAATCTGCGTCAAAGACTAAATCTTCGGGCGGAGGAAGCTGTTCCGCTGACTCGGCCTCGTCCCATGTAAAAATGGTGTTTTTCGACAAGTATGACATTGAATCTTCTTGTGCATCTCGCTTCCAACCTGCGCGGCCACCGATAGCACCGCCGACCCAGCCATTGTCGTAATAAAACCACCCGTTTTGGCAGCGGGCTGCAAGCTGGCCGAATGAGGAGAGAAGATTTTGGGCTTTAACCGAGTATCCATGGTTTTTTCCGAAAAGCTCAGCATGGCAGTTGCCATACTGATAGGTAATTTTATGCCCAGGAACACTGACAAAGTCGGCGTTATTAACATAGGCCCTCGAGGTGACAAGTGCAGTAAGTGCAACTATACAGCTTTCATGGAACTTGGATCCGCTTTCTGACCAGCATCCATACTTGGTAGAGGCACTGGCTAGCGGGAGAGCCGACAGCACAAAGGCAGAGGCGACTGCTGCCAAATGCATGATCAAAGTGAACGAGTAAAAGAGTTTATAATGAATAGATGAATGGATGTTGTCTGTATTGGAATCCAGCATGAGTCTAGATGGATACAGGGCAGACTTTATAGTGTAAAAGTTGGCAGCATGGCCTTTCAAGTGAAGCCTTATTCACCATTAGGGAGTTTGAGCCATAATGAAAGGAGCGCCACAGAGCAGATTGCGCAATTACAATGAGGTAAAACGGTGCTGCTTTCGTTCTAGGCCACCAAGACCATGTCATCTTTGTCCTCGGCCGAGTCATGCCCAAGCAAGGGAGAACGACACTGTATTGACTTGGTCCTGGCATTCGCTTTAAACATGAACGTGATATAACTTGGTGTGTTTGAGAGGTTACTGCGTATTGCAGATGGCTTACAACCGCTGACGCCTTTCTGACTCGTTGGGATAAGGTTGTTGGTTTAACTTTGACCCGGAAACGCCTAGAGCAAGCGCCACAAGTTTAGCTGCTGACAGTTCTAAATTAATCAAGCCAGCCCTACGTGAACTTGTCCCTATCAAATTTGGCTAAAGGAGTCGGATTACGCCAAGAGCTTTTTAAATAGGGTCGCTTCTGATGCATAAGGATTAAGCTATACTGAGATCAGGTGCAAGCCACGACAATTAGCCTAAGGCTTCGAGAGTGTTACGAAAACGTCAGGGGCAACGGCGATTCTAGTAAGAATCCTAAGCGAAATAGCAATATTTAAGCGCAGAGCAGCGCCGCCACAAACGGTTTTTTACACAAGGTATATGACTAGCGATCTAATGGGGTTGGTACTTGATCGGTTAGGAGCCGGCTACATTCCCTTCGGCAAACATTCTATATAGGGCAGTCAATGCCAAGACGACTCAAATAAGCTAAAAATATTGACAGAGCGGCATTGGAAAAATATAGAGTTGACATCTGACAGTTAGTGGCAGCTAGGCCCTAAGAAGAGGTGCGGAGCCAACCTGCCCAACTTGAACAGCGTCCAGGGATTGCAGGACCCTTTAGAATAAGTAGGACCAGATTGATACAGTAAAGCGAGACGATAATGCTGCAATACAGAAAGCTCTATCAATTGTTGATTCGTGCTGTGCCCTCTGGCTGACCGAGGGAGAATAGGGTTCAGTTGGGTATATTTCAAGTAAACGACGCACGGAGCGATGAGTCCTGGCACGACAATTCCAAATGAGACTCAGATTTGCTATTAGAGTTGAATTCCAAGAGGACAGGCCCAATAGAGCCACATATGGCCTGCCAACCCAGTGTAGACTTTACTTGGTCCATTTCAACGATATTCGATATATGGCTTGGCGTCGCCTTGCCCCATGAACCAGGCTGCATTCATTGTCACGTGCCGCAAGTTGCTCCTCACACAAGGAAAAGTCATAAAATGAAATCTGCTCCAGTAACGGGAGATTTGTGAAAAAGGATTGACAGGACTACGGGCAGAAAGGTAATTGTGTGGCAGCAACAATGCCTCCCGTGATCCACTGCGTTCGACATGCCCAGGGTGTCCACAATCTATCACACGCCAACCACAACATTCTCGATCCGTGTCTAACCGACCTGGGTGAGAAGCAATCACTCGATATAGCCAACAATTACTCAGGCGTATTTGACGATGCCTCCCTAGTTCTCGCCTCTCCGTTGCGGCGGACCATCTCTACAGCGCTGCTCGCCTTTAAAACCATCCTAGGGAGCTATGGGAAGGTGCTTGCGTGGCCAGCCATCCAAGAGGCCAGCGATCTGCCGTGCGACACGGGAAGCGATGTGACTGAGCTCCAAGCTGAGTTCGATTCCTCGTCAGTCGATCTAACTCTTGTTGAGCCTGGATGGCAAATCAAGGTAAGAACAGCAGCTGACGGGGGGCAGCCCCCCACACATCTTTCTTCAAGCTGTCTACTCTTCTTCCTTAGGGTTAACTTGCCTACTATTGCTAACCCGACTTTAAAAAATAGAGTGGTAAATACGCATCAAACTCGGGTTCTCTTCTTAAAAGGGCCGACGATGCCCGTAATTGGCTTGCAGAGCGACCGGAGAAGGAGATTGTCCTTGTATCGCATGGATGCTTCTTACATTTCCTGACCGACGACTGGGTTGAGTCCACATGCTCTCACAGTAAGTGCTGAGCAATTTCGCGTACATCAGTCTCGGAATTTAACCAACACGAATATTAGTGACAAGCTGGAAGAATACAGAGCTTCGATCTTACACCTTTGCAGATGGGGGGGATCACGGCTTGTATCTCAAAGAGACGCCACAGTCACGAGAGCGTCGCGGAATGGCCCCTCTGGAGCCAACATTAGCTGAGCGTCTTCAACTCCGTGACGAGTCAATTAGTAGTTGGGTCAAGTGGGGTGTTATTTCATAGCTGGCACTTGTAAAAGGACTCTGTACATACATGACAATCGTATTAGAAGCGGCCCTTGGATGGGGACTGGGTGGTGGGAGCGACAAACAGCGAGCTAGCTAATGTGGAATAGAAGCAAAGTGTTGTATAGCACTGGCTAAGGACGTACGCGATGAAAAGCTGGTAGATTGATAGAGGAGCATGTTATTGGTAGTACTAGTTCTTTATAATTTTAAGCCATAGGGAACATGCTTATCCGGCTATGAATGTCGTGTTGGGCAAATGAGCACTGTCATGGCTTATTTGGGATGAGCCTGCAAATAAATGGTACGAGTGACGCTCGAATGTGCAATTGTTAGAAGTGACAAAAGCGACACAATAGGCGTGCATGGTGCTCCTTGTTCTTCTGCACAGAAAATAAGTCTCGGCAGGAAGAATACCCTGTGAGGTAGAATTTTTTAAGAGAAATTAACAAGCGCAAAAAAAAGAGATGGATAATCTGTGTCTCCAAACAACTTTGCTACCTGTATCTGATACTCTCTCTGATGTCACTTCTCTCTAATGCCCTCTCTCGCTCATGCCCTCTGTTTCTCATGCCATCTCCATTCATTCCATGTTGCGCAGCACTTAACGCTGCGTACTTACCGTGTAGTCCCATGTATGTCGGGAATACAGAGCCTTTGCACTCTCCACGCAAACCGAGCCCTTAACTGACCACATAGTGCCAAGGCTGTGATGGAACCCTGGCAACTGCAGAGCCCCAGAGTTTTTTTCTCCATGAACTATCGACCCAAGAGTTGAACAGGCAGGAAGGTTGTCGTGGGGTGTATGAGGTGATGGCAACAAATCGCCATGGACGGTGAGAACTGCTTGTCTGAGCGCCCCGGTCGACGATGCGAAGGACGCGTTTCCCGGGACCTGAACAGAGGACGTCAGAGTCTACTGACTGACAAGAGGCCGAGACAAAGTGATACAAACTTGGATAATTGAAAAAGATATCCTTGGCGAGGCACAGCGAAATTTGAGCGGCTTCTTATTCAAGCTATTTGAAGCCCCGACGGGCATTTCATACTTGACGAAGAAGTACCCAGATAGTAGTGTGCATTTTAGCGGCTGGATCTACGGGTTGTAGGGTGTTGGGCTGATGCTCAATGGACGTCCTTTCGCGGACGCACCCCGGGGACTCGGAAGCTCTCATATAAGGGATAATTTTATAAGAATGGTAAGAACTGGATGCTGAGCGCACAGAGATTATTGCAGCCGAGCTACAAGAAAGCTTGACGTAAAAGCGCCCGTCAAGTCTGCCACAGTGCTGATCAGACGACTATTGTATCATTTAGACTATTCCCAGGGGCCTCGTAAAATATATGCATAAACTAGTTTCGACAAAACACGTAAATTTGTACCCTGGTCTGCAATTGCTCGCTTGGATTCTCCCAGTGCGAGAGTGAATGAAAATATTGTGCCAGATGGGGAAATCCATGCATCAAGGCTACGGCGGTAGAAGATCGCCAGACATTGAACTTTACCACCAAGTTAACAGCGCAGCTGCTTGATTACCAGGCACCTGAGCATACGCGAAATTACTTAGAGGTTGATCGCGGCTTGCTGCAGCGCACCCTGCAAATACAGTGACAGAGTCAGCTCGGGCGCTGCCCACACCCGCCATCTTGATCAATTGGCTGATAGGGACATGGCCTGCAGAGCAGTGGGTTTCTGTCAGGCAGATAGAGGATAATAACCCAGCCTTGGTTGTGGCTAGCCATTTTTTGGCGCAACAGTTTCTACGTGGCGCGGTGTCCGAAAAGACCAGTCAGCGACATGAATGTCGAAGAATGCCATGTGACGTCCCCTTTGCCTGCATGTCCGCCCATGTCTATGCATCTCCCACACTGAGCAACCTCAGCCGATGCAGCCCAACTTGTCGCCAGAGTATCTCGACAGCTTAAGCAGTGCAAACGAGACCGAGACCACTAGCAACAGAGCTATAAAAATTGGAAACAAAAGTCCTTCCATCGCGCATGTAACACTGGGATCCGACTAACTAGTCTAAACATGGCCGCGTCGGTGGGTGCGCCTGGTGGTTCAAACAGTACAGTGCTAACAATTTCCCAGCATCGCTCGCGACCACCTCTTGAGATACTATATCCGGATCCGAACAAGCGCTCTGACAATCTGACTGATATTGAGCAAGTTTTTGTTGTATTTTAACCACGTGTCCATCTAACCCCTGGATAGCATCATCGCTGTCCACGGCCTCGGCTCCAACGTCGACTGGGCGTGGATATGGAAACGCGGCGACAAGTCTGTTAACTGGCTATGTGACCCTGACATGCTACCCCACAACCTGAGCAACGCGAGAATAATCACGTACAATTATGAGTCAAAATGGCATGCAAATGCGGCCAAGACACGACTCGAACTCTGCGGCGAGGAGCTTATGCATAGTCTGCTCGCTCTCAGGGAAGGGTCCTCAGGTCGTCCAATCATCTTCATTGGCCACAGCTTGGGAGGAAATGTCATTCAACACGCAAGTCCATGTTTGAGGGAGAGATTGGTGAAGAAATCTCGACTTACATCTCACAGGCTCTGTTATACGCCGACCGAAGCGAAAAATATAAATCTCTAGTCACGGAGACTGTTGGATTAGTATTTCTCGGCACCCCATTCCGTGGCACTAAATTCTCCCTGATTGCTGAGTCTATTGCATGGTTCGCAAGCCGTCTAGGCTCACACAACGGCATTATCAAGGAGCTCTATTTCGATAACCCGGCGCTGTTGGATAAGCTCCATGGCTTCTGTCAGGTGTGCAACAAGCTGTCCATGCCAGTTACATGCTTCTTCGAGCTCTATGAGACGGACTACGGGCGACGCCGCGCATTGGGGCTTCCTATAAAGGGACTTGTATGTATGCGACCGACATACAACAGCTCAAGCTTACATCTCTAGATTGTGGAAGAATCCTCGGCTTGCATTCCCGGCTATGGCAGAGAAGCACTGCAAACAGACCACTTAGAGTTGAACAAATACTCAGGACCGACCGACCGCTCATTCAAGGCTGTCTTGGCGACGATTTTAGAAATGCGGTCCAAAGCAAAGGTTACTATTCATCGTCGAGAATATCGTACGCATTACACTGTCTAATCGAGATTATCGCTAATACTATCTACAGCAAAGGAGATTATAAACGATCAAAGATGTAGGTCCTTCCAAATAGCAGCCTTATAAAAGTACCAAGTGTTACTAAGCCGATCATAAGTGTTCCTCAAAGAGCAACCACAAGCCGTTGACTGTCTACGGAGTCTCTTCCTGACGGATCCATCCGAGAACAGGACAACGCTTAAACGCAAGAGAGGTAACCGTGCTCGAAATACAAGCGAGTGGATAATGGGTACGGAAGAAATCACCAATTGGCTTGGTGATTGTCAGTCTTCGCGGTTAGAGAAGAGAACAGACGAGCATGTTCTCTGGCTTCATGGGAATCCCGGGACGGGCAAGTCTACTATGGCAATATTCCTAACTGAATATCTGGGTCGAATCTTCTCCGAGACGACTGGGAAGACTCTTATATATTACTTCTGTGACTCTGGCTCTGACAAGCAAAGGACAGCGACCTCCATCGTCAGAGGTCTTCTGCTGCAACTTTTACAGCAATATCCCTCTCTGGTGAATTACATTCTACCAAAGTTTAACGAACGAGGAGCTATACTGTTTAATTCGTTTGAGGCACTGTGGCCGATATTCATGGCTGCTGCTGCGGATCCAGACACAGGCCGAAAGTATTGCATCATTGACGCTCTTGATGAATGCGACGAGGCACCGCGCAAGATGCTATTAAAGCAGATCCAAGAGACATTCTGGGGTACGAGTACTACGAATATACATATTTTGATTACCAGTCGAAAGTATCGCAGTATTGAAGAACGCCTGATAAAGTTCCCGAATAGGGACTTGGCTTCATTCCTCCAAATCCAAACAGACATCAATCAATGCATGGAAGAGAAAGTCGAATATCTCGCCGAGTTAAAGGGATACACAGATGCCTTCAAAGGACGAGTCAAGGCTGTATTAAGGGAAAAGGCTGAGAAGACCTTCCTCTGGATTGGCTTGGCTTGCAGGGAGCTCGAAGATGCAGATGGAGAAGATGCCATTGTGATCTTAAAAAACATGCCTGAAGAGCTTCACTTGCTCTACAGAAGCCTTTTGGATAAGGCAAGCGGGAACAACCAAGATGACAGCGAAATCATTCGACGCATTCTAAGCTGTGTAGCCGTGAGCCGGCGACCGCTGAGTGTCGCAGAACTCTCGGAAGCCTGTCAACTTTATCAGGAAGAGAATGACGAAGCAACTCGGTTCTGGCTGACAGAGAAGAAGGTTGCAACCTTTCATCTGCTTCTAATCGTGCAAGGAGATAAAGTTCTCCTGTTACACAAGTCTGTCAGGGATTTTATC
Source organism: Zarea fungicola (assembly GCA_900169235.1). NCBI lineage: Eukaryota > Fungi > Ascomycota > Sordariomycetes > Hypocreales > Cordycipitaceae > Zarea > Zarea fungicola. The sequence goes on from FWCC01000045.1 coordinate 44,749, forward strand.
GTTGGTTCCGATTACGGCCACTTTATTGATATACCGCTAGCCCATGCAGAACTGTCTTATCGCTGCATTGATAGCTTAATCAAGTGGTTTCACGGTGACGGAAGACAGGCTCCTCCTCGGCTGTCACAATACGCTTGCTATTATTGGGCCGACCACGCTCACGACGCACAAACGCGCTTCGAGATACGGGATAGCGAAAGTGAATTTTTCGAGTTTGATTCCCCTTGCCGGGAGAACTGGTTGAAGAAGCTGAACCGCTTTACCTATAGAAATATTCCAGCAAAATTCTCCATTTTACATGTGGCTGCATATTGGGGTATTCCCGCTATAGTTCGGTTCGCATCTTCCTTCGATCGACTGGAGCCTCAGCCTGACAAGTCAACTCGCCGTTTTGATTGCAACATTGTCGACTCAACCTACAGAACGGCGCTTGAGCAAGCAGCCAAGACACCGCATGTTGATGTTATCAACGAGTTGCTCCGGCTGGAGACAAGAGTGACTTCAACCACATTCCTTTTAGCGGCAGAAAATAGGCTCGCAGCAAAGGAAGTTATGACACTGCTTCTCGACCAGCGAGGAGATGGAATTATAATTACTGAGAAGTTGACGCAAGTGGCCGTGCTGAACGACAAGAGTGGCTTGGAAGTGATGAAACTCCTTTTCGATCGGTACCAGGCTGAGATCCCCGTTACGGACGCGGTGATAGCGGCAGCAGCTGAAAACATCTCAAACGGCAAAGAAATCCTCGAGTTATTCCTGGACCGACGCGGAAGCGAAGTTAAGATTACAGAGCAAGTAATGAGAGCTGCTGCTGCTAATTTCAGCGATGGTTACAGAATTATAGCAATGCTTCTCGACAGGCAGGGAAGCGAGATCATCATTACCGAGGAAGTTGTCTTTATGGCGATTAAGAGTGGAAAGCAAACCTCTGCAATCATGGCCCTTCTTCTCGAGCAGCAATGTAAGCGTATCCCAACCACAGAGAAAGTGGTAACAGCTATAGTGAAGCACTGTGATGAAGCAGTTATCGACTTGCTTCTTCATAAGTATAAAAATACGATTCTCATCAATTTCAATGTGGTCAAGGCTACGGCAGCCAACAAAAAGTGTCACAACAAGGCAATGGCACTGCTTTTCAAACGGAAACACCAGAAAGCCACCATAACTGAACCAATGGTTACGTTCTTACTGGAGAAATACGATATTGGCGTTGTTGAGAAGCTTTTCCACGCGTATGGTCCATTTATAACCATCACAGAGGCTGTAGTAGAGGCGGCGGCGAGGAACTATAACAATAGGGATGAGCTACTACGCATTCTGTATGGGCATTGGCAAGGCATGGTGGTCGAGCCAGGCAGTCAACATGGCATGGATCAGGCTCCCGTCCCCGTTGACCATGCAGTAAGCCCATCGCCCTTCCTAAGCTGGGAACGCCTGTCCACCCGCGATGACTGGCCAACTGAATCCGTTGTGGAGCTCAATAACATGGGTGACGAGGTTTGGGGTGTTGAATTCTCCAATGACGGTAAAAAGCTCGCAGCGTATGGATGTGGAGCAACTGTTTTGATCTGGGAGGTACCGCTTTTTACAGTCGTACAATCGCTTAAAGGCCATGGCTCAGGCATTGGACACTTGGCATGGAGTCCAGATAACACCATGGTCCTTACATCTTCACAAGATCAACATGCCAGACTTTATAATGTTCATGCAAGTAATACGTACAGTTATCGTTTAGTGATGTCACTGACAATAAGCAGACTGGCACATTAATGAAGACATTTCCTCCCTCGGATGAGGCAGTGAGCGCCTGCGTCTGGGTGAGCGACGGGAAGAGCTTTATTACAGGCTCCTACAGTAAAAAGAATAGCCTACAGTCTTGGAATCTCAACGGCGAAAAGATTTGTGATTGGAACACAAGTCACGTAGTCATGGATCTCTGTGGTAATGGCTGTCGACTTGTAGCCATTGATGCCTATTACACAGTCTACGTGTACAGTATGGAGACTCGGCAGCTTGAATTTCAGCTGGAACTAGAAGCTCGAGCAGTAAGCATAAGTATTTCCCAAGACGAACAGAGCTTCTTGGTCAACACGAAAATCGGAGAGTTGTTGCTAGTGGATATTGCCAGTCAGAACGTAATTCTGAAGTACAGTGGTCATGCGGGAGGGGATTTCGTGATTCGAAACGCCTATGGTGGAGGTCACGATGAGTTGATTCTGAGCGGAAGCGAAGGTAACAGGCTACCATTCACTTCACTGCCTAGAGACCAAAGCTAACCAATCGCTGGTTTTAGATGGATATGTTTGGCTCTGGGACAGGCAGACTTGCATTCCCGTGGCACGACTCGGCCCACATGCGCTGCGATCGAATGCGGTGGCATGGAACCAAGGGGATTCATGTATGATGGCCTCTGGGGGAGACGACGGAATAGTCCGGATGTAAGCTTTTATTGATTTGCGGAAACAAGGCAACAAATAAAATACTCAAAATTGATGCAACTGCTAACTAATGTACTCAGTTGGTCCAACAAGGCTCGAGTTCAAGCTCTGCGTGACCTTTCTCAGCGCGGAAAGGAAAGCGACGAGATCAAGAATCCAGATGGAAGCAAAATGATGAAAAACTTGGATGATGAAGGGCAGCGTATCAGTGTTCCCAAGCCCGTACACGTTGGCCTGTACGGCTCCGTGGCAAGCGTGGTTTTGATGTGTCTTTGCTTGTTAATCGGCGTTTTCTTCGCCAGACGTTCTGTCGCATAATGAGTTTGGTGCTGTCTTATATTTAATACATGCCCCCGCGCCCAGCGTCAGGCAAGCGAGCTAGCTGATGGAGAATAAAAGCGTCGTATAAAATAATACCAAAGCCAGAATTCTTTAGAGCCTAGAAGGGCCGCGAATTTGAACAGATAACGTTTGACAAGTTAATCACCTATACTGCCGAATCCAATTTGCTGTGGTTGCAATGGCCAAGTGCCGTCGTCTCGGCTCTGTGGAGTATGCAGCCTTCAATATCAGACGGCATTTGCAGCGTAATCCGACTTTGATCGAATTATGTTACAGCAAGGCTGAAGTGTAGTATTGGGATAGGACCGATACCTTACGCCTGCCAGCCGAAAACCGCACTATGCCTGCCGCTTATTCGTGATAGAGTAATCAATCTGTCCTGTCATCCGTAGTATCAGTTATGCAGACTCTTGAAACTGCAGGTAACGTCCCATCAGATCCTCATCCTTGTGCCGCGTAATCCTGCAGCAGTTGGTTGTATTCAACTACCCGGCCAAGCTCCCAGGCTAATGCTCGTTTAGTATGAAATCCCGTCTTTCAACCAGGGGTCATCTCCCCTACCGCCATTTCACCTGATACGAGCGTCTCATGCCGATCTCAGGTCCACCAATCATCACTAGAATTGTCCCGCGGATAATCTTCCGATGGCGGGGTAATTTGTCTATTTAGGAAGCTCGTTCGGCAAGGCCCTTTTAAGGAAGCCCTGTTCGGTAGCCACTGAGAAGGCGTTCTTTTACTAGACCGAATAATCACAGGGCTGTGGTAAGGCTAAGAAAGTCATTAGCAAACAATAGTCGCAGGGCTGCATTCAAACGACTGTCAGCATCTGTTATGTATATCATTTTTCACTGGCTCCAGTGCTTGTAGACCAATGTGGTTGTTTCGTACATAGACACAGTAATTGAAACTGCAAGAAACCCAGTACCTCCCCTTGTGATTCCCCTTCCATTTCTCCGGAACTTCATCAATAGCCGACGGACGAACATTCCCGCGCAACCTTACCACTGCTATCGGCCCTAATCTTGAGCGACAAAGGTGATACCCCTGGTTAGGTCAGATACTACGGTACCATCGTGATGCTATATTTTAAAGTAATAATGAAACTATAACAACTATAACACTTAATATCTACTGTTACTTCTCGGCCTTTGAGTTGGCTTGCTTAGTTGGTTGAAAAGACTATATATTCATTCAGTCCTTCCGCCATTGTCGAACTTTGAAATACAATATTATTCCGCAAATTAGCCAGTCATTCATATTCAGATTCAAAGAATTTCCCAAAGCAAAAGAATCAAAATGCATTTCACCTCAATTCTCGTTGCCAGTTTGCTGTCAGCTACCTCCATGGCTGCTACTCTGGCCCCCAGGTACCCCGGATTGGACGCCACACAGAGCCGCAACGCCGCTGCCGCCATTGGTGAGGTTCGCAAGGAGGGACTTCCACGACAGGCCTGCCTTGCTGTTATTAGCACTGCGCTGCAGGAGTCAACCCTGCACATCTATGCCAACAACCGCGTGCCTGCTTCCCTGAAGTACCCTCACGATCTCGTTGGAGGTGACCAAGACAGCATTGGTACGTTTTCAATGCTCTGTGATCCATAGAACTTTGCTGTACACCTGCAAGCTAACACGTCTTTCACTTACATAGGCATGTTCCAGCAGCGCCCAGAGTGGTACCCCGATATTGCTGCAGACATGTCCGCCGCAGGCAGCACGCGCCAGTTCCTGGCCGCTATGAAGCAGATTCCAGGCTGGAAGACCATGGAAGTATCCGCGCTTGACCAGGCTGTCCAGAAAGCGGAAGCCGGCAACCTCTATGCTCAGCGTCTTCCGCTGGCTAAGCAGGTCTGCACGTCCGCTGGTTTCTAGATGCACAATGTAAAGGATGAGCTGCAACGATATTGCTATGTTTTGCAGCCTTTTCGCAATGGGCAGCACCTGGTACATACAAGTGCGATATTCTTAACTGTATTTAGTCATCTGAGTCTGTACATAGCTCACTTCTCGGTATCTATATTGAACAATGCACATATTCTGCTTACATCTGCCGTTTAAAACTTAGAATTCTTGAATTAAAACAATAGGAAGGCTTTGAAATGGTGCCGAGAAATCGCCCATCGTCAAATAGTCAAATATACGAAGGCCGCAAATGTGATGTAGTACTAGTTGTGAATAATGCGGCGAAAATACGCAGAACCTAAGCTCTGCATCAGTCCTTCTCAGCCCCGAACGGTTTTTGTTATTCAGTTGGGACGACTTGGTGGCTGCGCATTCTCATGAGCGATCCGACTGGCGCTGAAGTTATTCAGCTTAAGTTTGGTCGCATGCGAGAATAGCGGGCGCTGTTTAATCACGAAACTGTAGAAAATGGAAGATAGAGCAAGGGCATAAAAAATTACAATTTAGCTCAGAAAAGTCATTACAACTAACATACCAGCGCCGTTGTAATCAGTGCAAAAGTTGACTTGCATGTGCAGCAATTGGTTCGCCCATTATTATTAGCCCAATAAGCTCATTTGGCACGTCTTGGCAGGACAGTCAGCCGCTGGGTGGGTGGCTGAGTGGCTGGCTGCTCATGGGAATAACCTCAATTGGCTTCAGCCCTGCCAGGCTGCTGTTGGGAAATCACTGCCAGACTACTTATGCTGGTGTCGGCACAAATTGACCGTAAAATCGCGCCGACATCGTACCTGCGCTCGGTTTCCGCTTGGTCTGCCTTACTTAGTAAGCTGTCGACAGGCTTCAGCCTCAACAGTCACACACCAAGTTCAGCTACTGATAAACAGGCTGTCCTCTGTGCTTTATTCAGCATCACGTCACATAGCACAGCTCTAGGGAGTATACTGCGACACATCTGTTAAGCTTGCTGCCGCGTTTGTGTCAGATATGCGTTCGTGACTGGGCGATACTCTCCTGTTAGGGTAGTGACACTATGGACTCGATGGCAGACCGCTCCAGCGACGCTACACCACTTCACGACGCCAAGCTATCCATTGGGAGCTCCATGACAAGGCCTCAACAAGGAAAAAACGGGGAGCGGTCACCATGCCACACATGCCGCCGCGCGCGGTTGCGATGCGACGCCACCAGACCAACATGCAAAAAATGCACCAAGCGCGGAGTCGAGTGCCTGGGCTATGGGACTCGGGCTCTCCTCTGGGTTCAGCCATCTGCCCCTGACACGGCACAACAAGCTTCGACCGAAGCCAACTCCGTTTCTCTGACTACTGCTGGCGGGCAAGAGAACCGTCAAAGGAGGAAGAGAGGCAGGCCAAAGTTGGTACTCCTTCCAAAGCCCGTTGAGGATGTTGGCAACACAGTTTCGTCGCGCAAGCCTCGTGTGGTTATGAGCCAAGCAACTCAAAAAACGCAAGAAAGTGGTATAAATAACAATATAGACGCTGAATTGGCTTCTCGAGTAATGACTTGCCAAAACAAGGCGCAACTGAAACCAGGCCCTGTCCCAGTCAAGTACCACGAATCCCTGTTGGCACTCCGATCACTAGACTACAGTGAGTGCGCAAACCCCGATCATGTGAGTTCCTGCCTTGCAGATTCAACAACTAACAATGGAATCAGTAAACAAATTCATAGCCCCTGATATGGTACTTGTAGACTCACATCGCAATCCCCACAGGGCAGACATTTCATTCTGGCACTTCATTCCGGACGTCTACATGGACTTGCTGATCTGTGTCTCCTGGACGCATCAGCTTGTCCGGTGTCGCTCGGCACAGCATATTACTTTTCGCCGCTACTTTAACCACACGGCAAAGTCAGTGATCTTGAAAAAGAGTCATTTAGCATCAATGCCTGATGCAACCGTGCGCAAAATCTTCAAGCGCATGCACTCTTCCATCAGACTCCTCAATGAGTTACTGGATGACTTGGAGATGCGGTACAGCGACATAGTCCTGTCCATTGTTATTACATTGATGCGAGTTGAGGTATGTATTAGATTGTTTACTTTGCAGAAACTATTCTTTTTTTTAATCATGCGCAGGTTCAGCAGTCCGCGTTTGGCTCATGGCCAGTGCATCTACAGGCTGCTCGCATAATTGTGAAAAAGAGAGGTGGCTTCGCACAAGTCCTAAACGATGGCCAAGAATATCTCGGAAGAAGCTATATAACGTACGTTAAAATTTAGCCATGACGCATTGTTTTTGTTGATAACTTGCAGTGCTAACCGTGGTTTGCTCTCGTCCAGTGGCGACGTGATGAGCAGCGTCTTTTCTCCTCGAAGCATGCTGGAATGGGCTGCCACCGTTTTGCAGCTCGAATACATTCCAATTCTTGAATCATTTTATCAGGACGGTCGGGAGACTGACTTTCCATGTCCCAACCAAATTGTTGAATGTCTGATTCGGATCAACAACAAACGTATTATTACACAAAAGCAGGACAGCAGCAGCCCCATGTGCAGCTCAAGGTCAACAATACTGCAACAAATTGCATCATTTGATCCTCAATTCTGGGCTCACGAGCAGCTCCAGGAGTTAAAATACGGCTGCGAAACACCCAGCTCAACAGAGACAGGCTTGCTGGACTTGTCGCTCGACGGGGAAGTGGGCTCGGTCGCATCGATAGGCATGCGCGACGAGCTGCACAGATCCTGCACAGAAATAGCGAGAGCGTTTCAGTACACAGCCATGCTTTACTGTCTTCGGACGCTGTATATAGACCAAGGCGACTCTTCTACGATTGCATTCAAGTCACACTCAAAGATGCAGACGGAAGATTTGCCGGCGGTGGATGCCTTGACTATGCACCGAATAGCCCTGCAAAATCTCCTCCAGTCGCTTCACCGGTTATGGGCAACAGACCCAGCCTCTGCTGCCTTTTTCGGCAGGTTCTCGCTATGGCCGCTTTGGACGGCTGGTATGGAGTTGGATCTACACCAAGAACTGTTGGACGAGCGAGAGTTCATAACCACGAGCCTGCAAAAGCTGTGCGCGATACTAGGTGGGCTCGCGCCCCTGGATGCCCTTTCGGCACTGAATCTGGTGTGGGAAAATACTGAATTGTATGCTGCGCTTGGCGCAGAGGCCACCTGGGATGAGAAGGTTTTGATGCCAGGTATGCGAGGCATGTTTTTCTTTTAAACTATAGCACAATTCAATTGGAATAAAAATCAAGATGTAATTATAGAATAAATTTACGAATCTTTAATGCCTTGGGTGGCTTCTGTTGATCGCCTCTTTATTCCGCATTGCTTCGACTGACGAGCGGCTGATCCAGGATTTCTTCCGCTATTCACCAGTCAAGCACGCTCCCCGCCCACACTTGCTTGCGCGGAGGGAATGCCAGTTCGGTCCTCCTGAGTTTACTCTAGTTGGCAGACACCGCCTTGCAAGCGCCCCAGGCTATTAACATAACTTTGGAAGGTTTGTGAATTGCCAGAAAATGGCGACACTTGGACTACTCTGTGTGATACGGACGAGTGCTTAAGAAGGAATTAAATTCTGATATCGCCGATACATGCTGTCTCAGCCAATACGATATGCTTTACCAAAAACAAATACGCCATAGAGAGATAGAGTAGTCAAAAGGATTGGTGTAGGTCTTCGCAGAACAATGGCCCTTGGAATCACCGGAATTGCCAACAACACAGACGTCGCGAGACACAATTTTACACCATCTGGCTGTTGCTGTCTGATTCGCAAGCCCCCAAGAGTATCTAGTTAGCAGTCAGCTCAATGAACCGAGGCGGCGTGAGGTATGGTAGATGCGACACCGCCGACAGAAGCATACATAATATTCCGAAACCGATACACCCGAGAATGGAGTGAACCTGCCCTTTGATGATGTAGCCCAAAACACCACCGGCAGAGGACAGGGTAGCAAGGCCGAACGCAGAGTATGATAAGTGCGGCTGCATCTGCATATTTGAAGCGGTGGTCAGGTTCGTGCTGCCACCCATTCCGGAGGATTCTGTCTGCCTTCACTGGCTGACTGGCAACTAACAGGCAATAAATGTGCCCACAGTCTTCCGTGAGTCTTTTACCAAATCTTCTAAAATTGCTTATGAGGGCCTACCAGACTATGGCAATTTATTAGGCGACTGTCCAATGAGTGCAACAGAACCAGCCTCAGGCCGTTTATCGGCAGTCAAAGTTATTCCAAATACTACAGAAAGAACTAATCTAGAGGAGGTGCCAAAATGACGACAGTAATTATTGTTGGCCAGTTCTTAATAACGAATTTTTCGTATACTGGATCAGCGCCACTGAGCGTCTGGCTGATACCCGCCCAACATACCCGATTACCCGATGACAATATCTCACTTCCTCGGAGAAGCCAGTTTGCTACTTTTCGTCTGGGTATTTTCCGAGTTTATTGACGCTGGCGGGACAAAACCTCCATATTATGTAAAATAGAATGTCCGACTTCAGCCTGAAGACCGTATGAGAGCAAGCCGCTTCCTTTTTTTTTTCTTTAAAAATAGAGCCTTCTGACAACCACGACAGTTAGTTTCCGTCGGATACTATGCAGTCTAAGTCGACCACAGTGGCAGCGTGCAACTTCGCAGAATATGATGAGCTATTCTCGATTGGTATCACTGGAGCCCAGGAGAGTTTCTAACTATTTTTTAAAATATACCTAAATTACAGAAAAAAAGAGCTTCACAGGGCCGAGCCAACAACGTGGTGGCGGGCCGTTGCGCCTTTTCCCCCGGAGAAGCTCGATCGGCCAAAAGCCACAATGTGTTTTTGGTTGAATGGATCCTTTCAGTGCCCCGATGGGCAGAAATGATTAATTAATTACATGCAGTGGCGCGCATGTGACGCATGGACAATGACAAATAGCTATTTTGTAAATTAAACTTTGCGCGCCGCAATGAAATGAACCGGGAGTCCTGTACGCAGACACCCGCCATAACCGGCATAACCGAACTGCTTTTTCTTTGGGAGGCCAGCACTATAGACATTGGGTGGGTTGTAGGGAGATCGTGTGTTTCGATTTCTATTATTTGTCATAAGTGCAAAATGCAAACTGTGTGCGATTTTCCGAGAGAGAAACATTTTCTCCCGATCTGGCTTCCCTATTTTTTCCGGCCTGGGCCTGCGCAAAGCATGACCAATTTCTGCATGACTCTATAGGTGTTCTACGTGGGATGCATCCCTTTATATTCATCCCAGTACCCCTTTGGATTCAATGTGCACTACATTTAATATATTGAATTAGAGCAACCAAGGCACCAGCAACAGAAACTTTCGATCAAACAATCAGACATTCACTGGCGACTATCAGCACACATGGCCACTACTACTACCATGAAGTTTCGTACCAAGCAGGAGGAAAATGCACAGTTCAATGCCGTGCTCAAGGGCACCGTGGTTGGCGGAGCTGTTGGTCTGATTGCCGGCGTCGGCATGATGTACGGAGCTGCCAGGCGATACCCTTTCTTTCGCGGGCTCAGACTTCAGACAAAGGGATTCATCTTGACATCGACGACGAGTTTTGGCGCCATATTCTACGCTGAGCGACTGCAAAACGACCTCCACCGCACATTAGATCCGATGAGAACATATCGAGATAACAGCGAGAGAGTGGCCGACGCGGCGCGAGAGAACCAAGGAAGATACGAAAAGATGCGCGAATGGGGACGGGAGAATCGCTACACCATAGTCGGGGCGTCTTGGGTCGCAAGCATGATCATTGCCTTGGCCGCCGTGAGCCGCTCCCCGGCAAGCACAGCTCAAAAACTCGTACAGGCTCGTGTATACGCCCAGGGGCTGACATTGGCTGTCCTCATTGCCACCGCGGCATTTGAAGTCAACGATGCCCGGCGAGGCGAGCATCGCTGGCAGACGGTCATGGTTCTCGATGAGAATGATCCCGAGCACAAGCGGCTGATCGAGAAGAAGATTCACAAGGAAGAGTACAGTGGCCAAGATCTCTGGATGGGTGAGTTGCCTAATCTTTAGAACGGGTATACGTTTGCACAGCAAGGTGAAGAGGCTAACGGAGTCGCAGACATGGTCAAGGCGGAGGAGCGTCGGCTCGCGCAGAATGCCAAATCAAAGTAAACGGCGACGTCATTACCGGCTTGCATGAGATCTTGAAACGAAGAATAATTCCCATGAACTATCCAAACATGTACATTAAATGTAATGAAAATAAGTTCGGCAACTGGACAACAGCGGTGACATGGGTACACCGGCGATATGGCTATTGCAATCGCTGCGAGCTGGGCACGGGAAGGAGTGTCGGCAAAATATGGTAGTTCCATGTAGTAAACTAACAAAAGGCTTTACTTTAAACGCAAAACATAAGTCATAGACATCGAGCTGAGCGAGCAGTGCGTGAATGAGGTTGGATTTATTTTGAGTGCAAAAGATGCAAAATGTGTGAGGGGACGGACAATCTCAAGGCACTGATAGTGTCGCTCTTTGCATTTGGATGGTCAAGAACAAGGCTGCAATGAGACATCTGCGTCGCTCGAGAAGTATGCCAACCTCGTGTGGTAAAATGTAATATTTCAATTGGGAAGCTACAATGAGCACATAGAATAACGGGTTGTAAATTGTTGAGAGAATATATTTTTTCATTCGGTAGTATGACTACATGAGATACACGCAACTTCTGTTACAGTAATGGGTTGGAGACAGTTTACAAGCAAATGTGAAACTGGCAGGTGTACCTAGAGGTTGCCAATTATGCATATTTTAGCTATAAACTATAAGTTAGTGGCGCACTCTTTGGCAGGGTGCCTGAAGCGAAATGCCTTGCCGCTGTCAGCACACTGTAACTATCTTGCTTGGCTCCTGTAAGTGGACAAGAATAGAGTGAGCGGGTCTCGAATACGAGGTCACCAATGGCTGGTGACTCATCTTGAAGCTTCCCTATAAGCAGGGGATTCCGTGATCCGGTACTCTACTCCTGTCAGTCCATCATTTATCGAAAATAGAAATAAATCTCTGCGGATATGGACACGCCGTGTCATATCCAGCCGACAATTCGTCGAGGCTACATCCGGCTCGAACCATCTCCACCATATCAGCCAAAGACAAGTGACTTTGGCGACGTCGACTTGCAATCGCTACCGTGGTTTCTACAAAAGCACATTGTTACCAGTCCCAACCAATCTCTGCGGTATATTTATCTCGTAGGCCTCATCTCATCTACGGATGAACAGGTGCTGGACTGGCTTATTGAGCAGTCCAGTCCATTGTCTGATGAAGAGGTTGAAGAAATGGATCGCTGGACCCCACGCAGTCATCGAAGATTGAAAAGATGCGACTTTGAGGTTTACATGACTCGAGAAAAAGCAAAATCAGAGAGGGGAAGAGCTTTGATAAAACATCTGGTGGCCGAGTCCATCACACACCACATCCTAAGCCCATCCGATATTCACAACGCACTCGAGTCTATGACGGACGCACCACATACTGCCGACGCAAGTCATCATGACGATGAGCTCGATAGATATCTTCTATTCGTTAAGAGCGACTTTCTTATTAATCAAACGAATATGGACTACCCTAATTGGTATTGCAGCACTCAACAACAGTCTGAGTGGTGGCGAGCCGTGCGAGACGGAAACAGAGAAATTCCAGGAGAGAAAGTTGACTACAGTACTATGCGTCTTCGCGAGAGGTGCGCAGGTCGTATTCGGCGTAGATGTGACTGCTCCGGTATGCACCCAAGCTGTCCGCGTCCGACGGACGAAGGGCCGCAGTGGCTTTGCCCTTGTGGTGGCAAGTGCAAGAGAAGCCAACGTTGCAAGCAGGGTTGGAGTAGAAAGAGTGACGAGTATAGGTATGCAGGTTTCGGCATACCATGCATAAGCAATAGAAGTAACAAGGGAGATGCCATGTTCGAAGCACTGGAAGGTGTAACTTCAGAGGAATTGTGCAGGCATCTCCGCTCTTGCAATCGAGGAGGAGCGCGCACGCAAGATCCATGCGGCATAGCGGCGCTGAACAGTACCGATAGGTTCTCTGGAGATTGGAAGACTGAATAAACACTTGATAGAGGGAGAATCGCGACACAGAGACGACAGCATTTTTAGACCTATTACGGCGAATAGCCAGTACGCTGTAACACGAGGCAGCAACAGGTACACGGCCATCAGGCATAGCGGCATATCTGTATTTTATTGAGTATGAATAAATCAACTGAAATATAAACGTTCATTGCAGTAAATGCTCTGTTTGTTCAAAAAGGAGCCTTAAACCCGTGCAGGCGTGATTGGGCTGGACTTGTTAAATAGGCAAGTTGGATCGTACTCTTGTTTGAGCTGCTCCAGTCTTCCTTGATTAGAGCCAAAAGGCTTCGCTTCCAACAAATCACCGGCTATTGCAGTCCATGTCAGATATTTCCTGTAACGAGTGAGAGGTTTATAATCTTACGCTCTAGATAATTGCCATACTCATAGATGACTCCGGAAGCCGGGGCGTACTGTGGCGAACTCACGATCCATTCATGGCATTTATCTCTTACGCTGCGAGCCCATGCTCTATTCGCCAGATCGTCGTCTGCATTACTCCACTTCATGCCAAGGATTCCGGCGCGATATTGACCTCTGGTTGCGAAAGCGGTGGCATCTACCGGCACGCTCGCTGTTTTTGCCAAATCATAAAACTCAATGGCCAGAAAGGTTTCGGAAAGGCCAGGGTTCTCTTCCAATTTCCTGGTGAAATCGTCCCACAAGTCTTGAACATATTCTGGTCTGACTGTCTGGTCAAAGGTTATTGCCTTGAGCGATCGTCGACCGCCAGGAACAGCCTGGGCATTCAGCATGCCGTTCACATTTCGATACGGCATAGGCTGCATCATGTTAGCGACCGGCTCCAAGTCCAATACGGATTTAAAATAAATCTCTGCATCTGATTGGTTGCCATTGTAGAACAAGTTCACAATCACGACCGGGCCGGGAGTGTCGGGCGGTTTGGCAAAAACCACCATGGCAGCGCCTTTGGGGTCGGGTTTCTCCATTCGAGCGTTCAATCGTTCGATGACGGTAGCGAGCTTATTCGGGGTGAATACTATACTGCCAGCATAAACCTCGTCGGGCTGATCGTGGCCTTGAAGGACAAACTCGACCACGACCCCAAAGTTGTGACCAGCGCCTCGAATGGCCCAGAAAAGATTCGAGTTCTCTTCCGTTGATGCCGTCAAGATGTCTCCGTTGGCAACGACGATTTTAGCACTGACAAGATTGTCTACAGTGGTGCCATATTGGCCACTGAGCCACCCAAAGCCGCCGCCGAGAGTCAATCCACCAACGCCAGTGTGGTTGACAGTCCCGCCCACGGTCGCAAGTCCTTTGCTGGCTGCGGCATTGTCGACATCTTCCCATAGAGCACCGCCTTGAGCATGGATTTGCTTGGTGGCCTCGTCAACAGTCACCTTTCGCATCTCCGACAGGTCGATGACAAGACCCCCATGGCTAGAACTGGTGCCGCCGGTGGAATGCCCGCCACCTTTAACAGCAAGGTCAATATTGTTTGACGCAGCAAACTTGACCAATTTTGATACTTCGGTATCTAGCCGGGGAAAGGCTATCGCGCCCTGCTCAATGTTATTTGATAAGAAGCTGGACAGGCAATCAGCTGCTTGAAGTTGCTTACGGCTTCCTTCGCAGCAGTAGCCGACCACCGGCAAAGCGCGTTTCTAAACTCTGTTCCATTCTGCGGGGTAAGCAGCCTTGTGCTCCCGTCCAGCTGAAGCGTAAGCTCGTGCACCTGGGCCGTAGTAATAATGGATTTCGGAATCATTATTTATGGAGATGCTCATAAGCCTTCTGATGGCAGTGGGCCTTGTTCAGTAATCAAGAAAGACAGAAGCTAGAGGGTGATTTAGCGGTATTGTGACAAGACGAATGTTGGGCGGCAAACTTTTGAATGTAGAAGCAAGGTGTAGAAGTAAGGTCTAAGGTTTTTTTTTTGTCTCACCATGCACCCACCATGTTCGTGGCGGAGTCGACGATGAGGCTGGCGAATGGTTTGTAATGCGAGCGGCTGAGAAAGTTTGCTCGGAAGCCATACCAATTCCGTGCCCAGTTCTTCATCACAAAGACTCCAGCAAGAATTATTGAACCACTTGTAACAGAGGTCGTGTAGCCCTTAAACGAGGATTTATACGCAAAACGAACAATTAGACAATTCGCCGCTAGATTCGAACAAGAGTAAACAGAACAGTGTTTCTCTCGTCATGCAGTCGACGAGCTGCATGCACACTTGTGTCAAATTAGATTTAAGTTTTTAAAAGTGGTTTTTTTCACTAGGTCAACACCATAGGGTCTAGTACATTCACCAACTATACATTATATGCTCATTTATACTCATTTAGGAGGCTGATTAGACCACCTATTTAGCTAATAAAATAACTAAATTGAGTTACGGTTATTTAATTATCAAGTAGGTACGTAGCTCTCTTACTTGCTCTCTTTCTAGCTTGCTGACTGGCTTTCTTATGCTGGCTCTCCTGCTGGCTGTCTTGCTGCCTTACTGGCTGGCTCCCTTAAGGCTCTCTTACTAGCTCTCTTACTAGCTCTCTTACTAGCTTATAGACTGCCTATTTCGCTGACTCTCTAACTAGTATAAGCCATCTTAGTGGTTAGCTATTCTCTAATTAGCCAGCTATGCCTTGCTATAGGACTTTATAATGGGGTTTTGGATCCGTCGCCCGTACGTCACCTTGTTTACTAACCTGAATCCCACTAAGTGAGCACTTACATCGGTCGGGGAGATTGCCTGGATCTACAGCAAAATAGTCTACGCCCCGTAGGTATACTGCGTAGCCACTTTACTTGGCTGCATAGCAAAACAAATCATGTGCTTATACTGATGATTCTCACACGTAAAATACAATTCATAAAAGACAGCAACAAGCTCTAGAAAATCTTGCTAGGTCCATGCTGTGCAATGTCAACTAGATTCTCGAATGGTTCACGTCTTGAGCAAGGACTGGTTGTACATTATTCAATACAATGCCATGACTAGTTCCACCCTAGCCACTGTTCTCCGTTGTGATCGCAAGACTGTGGCATGACTTTGGCGGCCCGGAAAAACGGCAACACTCTTCTCCAGAGTCAGACGCGCTAAATTATAGGTTCAAGGCCGTCCGAGTCAAGTACTAGTCAATCGCGCCCTTCGTGAGCTGAGCATTAATTTACGTAAATTTGCCTAATCTTAATTATGAAACGGGATATAGTGTAATTTACAGTCATGTTGAGAAAAAGAAAAAAATCAGAGGCAAAGAAATCGATCTGTCAAAGCCCAAAACGAAAAAAAGAAATCAACACAAGCAACACCAATTACTCGCTAGAAATATACACTCTCAGCGTGCCGATACCTAATTCAACGCCAATGTCCAACCCAGCCGCTTCAAAGTTTCTTGCCAGTCAAGTCGTCCTGGTCTAATCGTTTTAAGGGAATTACCCCTGTAGAGATCTCTCATTTTCCAGACCGCTTCAATTGCCGCCTGTGCTGGAATGGTGTTGCTCTTTGGCCTGTAGTCTTTCATGATTGTCAAAATATGAAGAATCGTAGCTCGCTGACTCTCGTTGGCGAAATTGGCAGCGATGAAGATGGGCCACATGGGATACGGATATGTGCCGAGCAAGTAGCTTTGTTGAGCAGCAATCTGCTCCAACAGTCTTATGAGCCTCGGGAGGTGCGGGGTGTCTCGGATGGAAGGCGATTGGCTCGAGTGCCCATAGATGCCGTGGTAAATAAAGAGAAAGGTAGCCTCCTTGTACGCTTCCGCTGTCATGAAGATGTGGTGCGACTCGTCCGCCCCGTCATACACCTGAACCAGGCTTCGTAAGCGACTCTCCAGGGCTATCCCTTCGTTGATCAACTCTGCGTGCGGTGTTGTGGAGCTTGTTACCGCGATTTCATGATGCAGGCGATTCGCGCTGTGAATAATATTGGCGAGACCCCAGGAAAGACCGATAGAGGCATCTATCTTGGCCGAGTCCTCGTCCTCTTGTTGCTGAAGAATGCTTCTGGTCTCCTCCAGTAATTGCGTCGTTTCCTGGTCCTGCAGCGAGAGCCATGTGTCACCCACGGCAAAATCCATGAGCGTGTACAAGAACCCAAAAACAAAGCGCTGAGTCTCATCACTAAAGGCAGCTGACTGATAGATTGCACGCATTGACTTGATTAGCGTCGAGCTGCCCTTTAAATGATATGCCCATTGGCCTTTACTACCACCTGAAACGTCAAGATGGCATAGGAAGGCAATGGTCAACAGAATCGCGTCACGATCCTCTATGGACGAGAACCGGAGGGTATCGTTGTCGCAGTTCTGTCGGAGCAACGACAACGCTTTGCACTTGTGATAGTATAGAGCTTGCCTATAGTCCTCTGAGTGTTGCGTGGGTTTCTGATTAAGATGATCGTGTGCGGCAAACGCAGCCACCGTGTGTGAGAGCATCTCTGAAGAGAGGCTAACTGGAATCACCAGCTGGCGAAACTGGTTGTCAAGTCCATCAACAAGGACACGCTTTCCACAGACAACCTCTTGATCTAGATGGCATTAATTGTATGTTTACCGTATAAGAAAGGATTCCGCACACTTACAGTAATACAGCATGGAGTCTCCAAATGAACCGATGCTTTGGCGTGATTGGAGCGAGAACCAGAGAGGGGACGAAGGAGTTGACGCGGGAGATGAACGGAATTCAAACTTGTTGGAAAATGTAGACTCATTGTCAAGGCCCCTCTCCAGGCCGTCATCTTCGTCCTCGAAATCCGTTGGCGAATAATTGATTAGGTGGATAGTCAGAGTCGAAGTAGGTATCATATAATGATCTTTGGTTTGTTAAACAGCCGAGTTAGCACTGTTAATAAACCAAGTTCTTCATCGGCTGTGATTTTGTCAATTACCTCGTGAGTTGGATGGACTCTTCTGCGTTCCAGCTCGCCCAAAAGAGGTACCGTTTCGAATCGCATCTTCCTGCCATAAGACCCGCTGTGTATAGCTGCATTTGAGCCTCTTTTTCAGGCACCAGCTGCAAGCAGGTACTTGTCCTAGAGCACGGAATTAACATGATAGTGCCGAGGGTGGCATGCTATACTAATGCCGTGGAGGAATGCCAAGAGCGTCATTACCTGCGCATTTTCGGCGACGAGCTGAAATCTGATTAGTCCTTCTGCATATATCAACTGCCAAGATGTGACAGACTTACCCTTGCATTGTTGACACCCATATTGATCGCGCATCTTGCTTAATTATGGCTAGTAGATGTGCGAACTCCTTCTACAAGAGTGGACGCAACGGCGCCTTTAACTACCCCAATGACAGGATAGTGGGTCGAAGCCGGCACACACTCACCGCCCGCCTATAATCAGCTAAGGGGCAGAATGTGCTTTCATGACTAGGTCAGCCGGATTGTTATACCCAAGATCGGTCGTTACCTGCCGCGGCTGCCCGAAACATAGAATCTCAAGCCAGCCCTGTGGGGGTAAGACTTGGGATCACCGATACACTAGTGATAATTGCACCCGGCCTGATGGCACGTTGCGCTGACTGGCGCAGGCCGCCGGTTTTCCTTGAAAGCGCCTCAGTTTGCGGGAGTCTATGAAAGGTCTTGTAGGTAGCAAGAGGAAGCTGAACATATGGATAGAAATAATGAATTTCGCGATAAGGCAGCTACGCAGTTACTGACAGTTACAGCATTGACCGCTGCCGATCCGAGGATGCGTCTCTGTATGGCTCTCCCCACGCCTATTTCGCCGACATTTCGCACAGTTCCTGTCTTCTCACGCCATGAGCAACTAGTGACAGGTCTCCTAGGTGGATAGCAAATTTAAAACCACATGTTGTCACGAATAATGTTAAAGTTCAGAAATCTAGAAGACTGGTTGTGACCCAGCTACGGTCGGCCATCCACAACAATGCCGTACATGACAAGGTTAGATGTTAGACGACGCTGGTTTCTACAGTAGTATTCAAAATTTAGGTCCATCTCGGATTTGACCCAATAAAAACTAAAAGAAAACGTGGTAGCCCATTACCAAGCGATTTACCAGGGACCTTTAGTCCAGCAATCTGACACTGTGGAGAATTTTTGCAAGGGCACCCGCTACGCCTCTTATGGAGATAGTAAGCACCACCTTATTCAGGGACGAGGAAGAAAGGGGTGTACGCGCGGCGTTAAACGCGCAGAGCAGCAAGCCCTCCTGCATATGCTTACCCAGTACGTTAAAGTGCGGGGATGCTAACTCCGGTTTTTTCGGTCTTAAAAGAAAACTCTCTGACCATTTCGGATCATCGGCACACTTTTCAAAGCCGTAGCCGTAGTGGATTGCTGTCTCAAAGTACAACGGCGAGGCATTAACTAATCAACAGTATTATAGCCAAGGAGGCTGAAAGACTTCAGTTTCGGGAAGTTTGGCTCAAAAAAGAGTTGCTGTAAATGCTTACGACTCATGAAATGACAAGATGGTAAGATTAATAGAGTATCGTGATGTAAGGGTGGTAACGCAGTATCTGCCCACGCAGAACCCCATCCACGCTCATTGCGAAGCCTACATTTCCAATTTTCTAACGCGGTCTCCTCTCAATCTCTTCAAGCTGACTTTATTTATTTATTTTGAAATCGTTGCAGTGTTGGCCACTCTTAATCCGGTCTCCTTGTCTTTGCCTGTGGACTGAGCCGATGAGGCTCAACACAATGAGAGAGGCGAGTTCTACGGATCAACGCCACTATCCCAGTCGAAAGCGTTTGCTATATTTAGTTGTCTGCATCATTTCGTCCCAGGTTGTGGGTGATTGACAAATTTAGAGTGGAGCGGCCAGATCAGCCAGAACATACCGCAGATACCCTTATCCAAGGCATCAATTTCCGAGTCGACCTTCCGTATTCCGACAAATCTGCCCATTTCGAGGTTGCCACGAGAGCCAATCGCGAGTCACGAAGCTGACCGGCTGTGTCTACTATGGATGTTAAGCTCTTACGGGGCTGTGTCAACGACTACAATAATCAGGATCTGCGACGACATGGCACTTGCCAGTTCACGTAGTTCCACATGGCGCATGACTACCTATAGTAAGGAGACATCTGGAGGTTGATTAAAAGGATAAGCACTTGGATCAGTACGTATTTTGGTCATAGAAAGCTGGCGGCGCATGTAATCTCAAGCTTGTATTTGTCAATTTAGCAAGATTCTCGGCGCCAGCTCTGGCCCTTGGAACCGTGTATTTTGCTGGGTTTCAAAAAGGATTTGTACCAAGTGATTTCTTAATCTATATTTTGCGCAGCCTTTGTCGAGGTGTGCTGTGATGCTGGAAGGTAGGTTTCCCATGAGGGGGATGCCCTGCCCGATGCCAGGTCCTTTACAACGTAGTTATGTCTCTACGATGTTGCACCCTTGCGTCCATGCCTTACAAGCGGTAGCTCCTGGTGGAATGATAACAACTCAACTTCATCTATTGATGTTTAAAGAGTATCTAGCCTGAAAATGTTCTCATGTTGTCGACGCACGCTTATTTACCTCCATATGCTTCCCCCATAATCACCAGCTCACTCAAAGATAGTGATCTAATTGAAGTTCCGCAACCATGGTTCCTATTAGTGTGCCTTCCAGGGTGGTGTCCTTCGCCGACGGCCCCAGTAGCAGGGAGTGGACAGCTATTTTTGGGCTTTTTTGGCGCATAATATAGCATCAGCTGTCACGACTTTGGTAAAGATTATACGTGGCAATAAAGCAGCTCTGGCGGCCACGAACTATGCCTTTTAGTTACATAGCTTGATTTCTAATCGGCTACGAAGCGTAACCAGCTTCATTCCATTTCGGCCCTGGTTGCACCGACTCCGCGCGGGATACGAAGTAATGCACTTCGGCTAATGTCTCTCCCGCAAGCTCCCTCGCGACCTGACAAAAAGTTACATTCGCAATCTCGCTCCGTCACTTAGAGGGAGAGAGGATGCGCGGCTAGTACGATGGGACGCGGCTATATCCAGCTGACAAGCTTCCAAGGTTGATTACTTTAATTTCTTCACTGGGCTGCTTACATGGGCTGCTGCACGTGTTGCATTGCACCCTATGAACGGACACGGCGTGTTGATAGCAGTGAAGATTTCGAATATGTAATTCTCTTAAACTTTACCAAGGCGTTTTACTATCAATTTTAACGAGTCATTGGCAAGGAGCTGCCTGTTGCGTACGTTCCTTTTCGCCCAGATTTTACACTGGCAAGAATCAATGATCAATCCCACTCAGCGGATTTCTCAATCAGGCAAGCCACCAGTGATGGGTCCGAGCTGTCGCGGGTTTTCAGGAACGTGGCAGCGCTGGATGCTTATCAAGATGGCCAAGGATTTCTTGTTCCTTCTGGCCGGACGAAACATATCTCTGCATATGCACTGGACCATTATAGCACGGCGGAATCCAGACTGTTCTACGCGCAATGTACATGGCTTCTATCAGTTAACCAAGTAGATCGGCAAACATAGGGTAGAGGGCGGTCAACCGTTTTGTATGCAACACCCGAGTACGTTCTTTCGATGCCTCAGCAACGTTTTCAAAATTTGCTCCAGTCCTGCGCGGGTTGAATCCGACAAACTCGGATAGCACTCGATATTCCTTGAGATCCCTAGCATGGGACTCCGACTCCGACGAGGGCTGCACATCGGCAAGTGCTGTGGTATTGCGTTTTTGGTACGAGCACGAGATGGCTACGCCTGCACGGGTTGAGAGGTCGTGCTCGCAACAGTTATGCTATGGTAATTGCATTCAATTCAAAATCCAGCAACGGAGAGGGACAAAATCCTCCTCTATATACACAAAAACGAACAAGGGAATTATGAAAAGTCACTGTCATGAGCTGACTTTTCTTGTATCCATGGCAGGCTATTGTCGATCATGGTGTTGACTGACGGAAGTCTGCAGCCACCATTAGGATTCCATGTATGCGTTGCTTGGTGAGTCAAGTCGCAGTCATAACAGCGTCAGACTTACCCTCACTGCCAGCGCCCTACCCATAGTGACTTTTCCGCATCCTCATCAACTGCAATGCTTAAATCTTACTTAGCTGCGGTTGTGTCTGGAATCATCTCACACTATACACAGAAGACGGACGATTAAGGCAATACACTCTGTTAAGCAAAACCATCGACAGCAAGCAAGACGGTTTCTACCTTGCAGCGGCAATCTTTGACGTGATAGGGGATTGCGGTTTTGCGTCCAACTTTGGATGCTTTGTCTAGCTCACGTGCATCGAAATTCAGGGTAGGCATATCCAACCTCTAGCTCTTCGTCGCTCTGCCTCTTCGTCGGCACTGGCCAATCATGTCCCCTGCGTTCGGTGGTGTTCGAGCAAGACAGCCTCGACTGGCTCGCAGCAGAGCGACCGGTGTACTTCACCCAGATGTGTCGGGCAGCAAGGATAGAATGGCCTGCTTTCTGGGGTATTCAGCTTGACAACGCCTGCGCATTAAGTTCGAAAATGCATTCCCCTCCCGTACGGTAACGTAACACCTTCCAGTGCGAGCCAGCCAAATTCACTATTCAAACGAGCTGCCAATTGCACCAAGTTCGCGTAAATTCGGGAAAAATCCAATCCAGGGATTCGAAAATTAATATATTTCTCGTATTTGTTGATCTCCAGAGTTGAGTGAATCAGAGAAGACTGGTCGGCATGATTTCGGAGGAATGTCCAATTAATTAATGCAACCCAAACCGTGGCTAGTGCTTAGCGATGAACTACGTGCAGGCCAACAGCCGACGGAATAAATCCCCAGTTTATGTCACATTGTGGCCGGTTTTCGTGTCATTTATATCAAAAATTGAGGCTAATAATGCCCCCTAGTGGCTGCCAGCCCTCCCTTTGTCAATAACGGTGTGACTAGTACGAAAAGGGGCAATGGCTCAATATTATCAGGCTTGTGTAGTAGGTGCAAGAGCCAACGGTGATTAGTAACAACTTGATTTCGATCGACATCTCGAGCTCTCGATCTGAAACTAGCCTGCTCACTCATCCCCACGTTAGAGAGCATGGTGCGACTTGAGTCCCAACAGCTTGGTATTAGGCCCCTTGGTATAAAGACACGGCGGCACCTCACATCCTGCCCACATCAATACCCTAGTAAATCTCAGTTGAAGCCAGCAGTGTTGTGTCAATCCAAGATGCGGCTTTCATCATCATTTATTGCGTCTCTAACGCGCTTTCTCTTCATTTCGCCAGGTGCCATCTCCCTTGTCAATGCAGCGACGACAGTGGACAGGTCAACCCTTAACGGCAAACTCTTTGTTGGGTACCAGGGTTGGTTCAGAAAGCCAAATCAAGACGATGGAAATACTCATTGGACGAGGTAAAAGCCGCAGTCAACTGTTCTCATGCGCTAGACACAAGATACTAATTGGAGAACAGAACCGGCTCTACTCCGCAGGTCGGCAACGGTATGTCGGCTGCATTTTTAACTCATTGCCACGTCAGACTATGTTGACTCATAAAATAGTTGGCGTCGATTTTCTCCCCAATGTCTCTGGCTATCCCGCGGCCTGTCTGTTTGACACCCCCTTCACACTGCCCGGGGGCGGGAATGCCAAATTCTACACGGCTGATTGCCCAGGTGTAGTTGATTTGCATTTTAATATGATGGCTCAAAATGGAATCGACGGAGCGTTTATCCAGCGATTCTACGGGTACATTAGTGAACCCAACGGTGGGTGGCTGAATGTAAGAAGCACTGCATCACATCCTAGACGGTACGTGTTACTGACAAAGTCTGTCCTTTAGATTCTCAATGCGGTAAAAGCTGCGGCCGAAGCACACGGGCGCGGATTTGTCATTGAGTACGATCTCTCTGGCGCATCGACGTCTACATCCAACATTGCCCAAACTATCATTAACGACCTCAATAACTTGAAGACCATCACCTCGTCTCCAGCATATATGCACCACAACGGAAAGCCAGTTGTTGAAGTGTGGGGTCTAGGCATCCGTTCAGAAATCACAGTTCAAGATGGAATCAAAATCGCCAATGCAGTGAAGCAGGCGGGATATTATCTAATCCTCGGCGTCAGACAGGATTGGCGAACTGAAGTCAGCGGAAATAATGGCTACAGCAGTGTGTACAAGCTTGCCAATATGATTCAGCCTTGGACTGTCGGCTCCTACGATCATAACAGCTACCCGTCTTACCATCAAAACCAGCAGGTTGCAGACTCCAAGGAGCTACAATCTCTTGGCCTGGAAAGTTCTGTTGTTTGCTGGCCAGGAGCCTCGAGTGCCAACGAGGCCATTGGCACGGCTCCCTTTGATGGATATCCCCGCTACAATGGCAGTTTCTACAAAGCGCAGCTCGACTCTGCCATTACCCTCAAGCCATCCTTCATATTCGGTGCCATGTTTGACGAGATGAATGAAGGCACATCCATCTTTCCTGTACTCCGCGCGAACGAGTTGCCTACGAACCAGAGATTTGTTGGTATTGACAATAATATGGATCCAGCGTTTTACCTCAAAATGGCAGGAACTGCAGGTGCTCAGCTTGCTGCGAAGTGGTAATACCACACTCTTGAACGTGTATTTTTATCCAGACTGTTACATAAATGGCGCCGTTGTTGCAAGCAACGGACTACATAGTTTCTAAGTATCGACCTGCATTAAGGAACTGAACTTGCTATCCATGTGCTGTTGTCGCCACCAAAACGGCAGAATTGACTTCAATGGGCTTGATCAATGCCTTGTCAAGGCGACCCTGGAAACCGACAATATGACCAAGACTGGCTCGGCCGAATGCGTGAAAGGTCTTGGGGGCGACCACGATGGAAGCTTGAGGGTGAGAGCATCACTATTGGTGGGCAAAAGACATCAGTGCTTATATATATATATATATATATATTTAATCTTACCATATGTCTAATCGTCCTTTACGGACAACACAGCGACTGTTCTTAACCTCTTTAGGGCAATACTTTACTTTTTTACTAGGCTAATAAGGTCGCGGCTGTGGCTTTGCATCATCGACTAGTGTCAGCGTGGTATTATCGTCCGTGCAGAGGGCGATTCCTTTCACCAGAGTAGCAGCATCTCTTGCCAAAGCTAACAATAGCAACATTTTATTCCTGTGGGCAATTTGAGGGAGGGGCGCCATACAATCAAACAAACATTATGGTCAGCTCCGGCAGTTAGGGATGTCATCTACATTTCTTGTCCATTTTCCTCTCCACCGCTCTATCTACACTATTAAGTAGCGCAATTTCGGGTGCCATGGACATCACATTGGGAGCTTCATCTTCCTTTAAGGAAACGAACCCACGTACGCATTGTAATTGTACGTCGTGCATGAGTTTTGAATCTGCTTTCCCCCGGAGCCGCCAGCGATCTGCACTCCAGCGCGACTAAGCTTAAACTTTTGCTCTCCCAGGCCCATGGTGAAATTAAAGGTGTGGATGCCCGCAGGGGCAGTTCCGATGACTGGAGCACGCGTACCACTGGTCACTGTAAGCTGAGCCGGCTGCGTCAACATGGCGCTTGCAAAAACAACATCGTTGAAGAGCTCAACACCCCTCGGCCGGCCAAGGGGGTCATTGCTGCATGTGACGCCCTTTGGGGTGGTGCGATACCAGTACACCAAGGTGTCCCGGGTCACAGTCGGGGCAGAGGCCCCAGCCTTGTATGCGGCAATATACGGCTTCATCAACGTCCGCCACGCGTCATGCGGGAACCCTGCTGCCCACTGGGAGGATCCGTCATCACTGTGGTGAGGCTCACTTCCCCTGCCAATCAGTTAGCATACATGACGTAGAAAGAATATCGGTGGCTATGTCTTTACCCTATGTAGTGGCTTTCGCCAAAGTCTGTCCCGGAATAAATAGTCAGCCTTGTATCCATCATTTTTGCGCAATCACTACTAACCGTTCCAGGTGAGAATCTCAATCAACTCTGGTTTCATCGCCAGCATCTGCTCCCATCGTCGCGTTGGTTGATCTTCACAGATAAAGGCCCAATTTTTGGTGTTGAAGTGGGTAAAGAACCATGGCGAGACCGCTTGTAAATACCAAGGTCAGAACGGACGCTCCTCGATTGTAGATGATTAATTATGTTACTCTGGACTTGGATCAACTTACGAGCCATGTATGCCAGATTTCCCTTGGCTTGCAGGTAGCGATCATCCCAAATTGTCGTCATCGGTGCCGGGTTGACGCTGTTCCCACCATCAGTCGGCCATGCATACCAACTCAATCCTCCGTCAATTCCGGTAGTCTGGTAGGACAAGTAGTTTGGATCCTGAATCATGGGAATGACAGTAAGCTTCTGTCCGCCCATGCTACTCTTGACGGCGTTCCAATTGAAGTAGTCCCCAACAAAAGTGCTCACGAGAGCACCTCCATTGTAGTAAGCCTGACCAGCATTCGAACTGTAGTTTTGAAGGATTGCTATAATGTCATTGCGGTCGTTGTCTCCCCAATACGCAAAGTCAAATGAGATGAAGACTTTGAATCCAGTGGCGGCAGCAGCTTGGTAAGCGTTTGCGAGCTGCTTTGGGGTGTAGCTGTCAACTCGTGGTGGTGCACAGTTGAGTGCGAAGCCATCGATGCCAATGGCCTGGGCTTGGGCAATGTCCAGCTTCCAATCATCTACAGTGTAATTCTCCACAATTCCAACCTGTTTATCAGAAGCTTCATAAGTAAAGTAATACGCTAGCATGTATCGGGCAGAGCTTACCATGAAGTGGGCGTACACTGCTTTCTGGGCGGCCGCGGCCAAGACCGGCCAGCAAAGACAGGATATGATACTTTTGGCAGTCACCATGTTCACATAAGAGAGAAGAAACTTGAACGGTCAACAAATATTGGATTTCTTTCTGGATTCATGGTTTCTATTTAATATTATAGAAGCTGAGCTCGAGTTTGATCTTGGCGTGGCATAGAGCAGCTGCTCTGGCTCACACTTGCCAGCAGATACAACACTGGCTTCACCAGAATTATTCTGTCGCTTCAAATAAAACACATGTCTGCCGTAATTGGACAGTAAACACCACCAGAATAACACACTCATCGTCACCATTGCGACACTAAAGAGCCAAAGCACCAATACAGCCCTCTCGAGGCAGCCACAGTTGGCCCCATTGGTCTGCAATGCTACCCTAAGGTGACAGTCACACCACTAACAGAATGAAATTGCAACGAGAAATTAAGACGAAAATTAAACACGAGATCAAGATGGCAAGCGGGCCGATTTCATGTTACATGCATAATGCGGGGTATAAAGTGCACACCAAGTCGACGTTGGAACTGTGCGATAGCATGACACTGCAATCGTACTTGACATTTGATTGAGTAGATTAGATTGCCAGTTGTAAAAAATAGTATCCACATTGGTAATCACATGCTGCTTTGTTTGGTTGGCACGTTTCCAGGACCATTTTACCCCTTTGCTCAGACATATATAGTCAAGTCCATGGGCCGCCATGGGGTGACGAGCTTTAACCTGTGTGTTGCTTCTTTTTCTCTTTCAGATCAACCTCTCTTCCTTGTTTTCTCCACATCCCAGTCAACATCCCCCACTGACAGCCCCCTCTCAGCAGATGGAGTAGTCAACTCTCCGAGGGGCGCGAGCATTGGGTTCTTGAATAACTCCCAACTCTATTCTCTGTCAACTTCCCCCTTTGTCCACTATTCAATCTTCATAAAATTCACTTTACAGTCCCATCCTCATCCCAATGTTTCCCCTGGGGATGGCTTGTATCGCTGTCGATCACGGCCAACTTCGAGTCTAGGGTATTATGAAGGCCCACTGTGTAAGTTGGGCTTGGGGAGTGTCGGCCGAAAATGCGGCCTGCACCCTTGTCATAAACGGACCGAATGAACTCAGTCTACTCAATTAACCGCGAATCAACTGCTCTGAAATCTCGGGGTAATACACTAAATAGAGCGGTAATACTTCCCGGGCAAGCGGAGTGGCGCAACGATGCTTACTGACTATTCCCTACTTGTGTAGCTTGTCCCAATATCTCGTTGGTACTAAGATATATCAAGGTGAAGACTTGCAGGCGTGGCTGCAGGTGAACGAGGTATCCAGTTTGACCAGGCCCAGAAAAGAGCGCAATGTCGACTATAAAGTGTTGTGTTAGTCCATTCAATGAGCGGCGCGTTTTTTGGTCGTAGAAACAAATCTCGTGAATTTGGAGCTTTTCAATTGATACTCCTTGTACAATGCTCTTCTCCAAGCTTGTTTCCGGCGGCTTGCTTGGCGTCGCCGCCGCCGCCACCCCCAGGTTGACCCCCATGGAAGTCAGCCGTGGGGTAGAGCCTCGCAACCCCGCCGTGTACTGGTATGAGAAAATCAAGCACAATGGCATCAGTCCATTCATTGCGGGAGGAGACAAGTGGAAGGTCCATCGCAATGTGAAGACGGACTTTGGCGCTGTGGGTGACGGAAAGGCAGATGATACTGCCGCCATTCAAGCTGCCCTCAACTATGGCAATGGCACGCAATTCCGCAACTCATCAGCTTGGGGAACGACTGGCGCTCCAGCAGTCGTGTACATCCCCAAGGGCACGTATCGAATCACAAAGCCCCTTTTCAATTATGTGGACACCGTAATCATGGGTGACCCGACCAACATGCCTGTCCTGCAAGCTGCTGACTCTTGGGCGACAACGGACAAGTTTTTCTTGTACGGCCACGACTACAACTATGATTCCACCATTAACTTTTACATTGGATTGAAGAATGTTGTCCTGGACTCTAGCAAAGTGCCGGCCGCCCAGAACATCACGCTGCTCAACTGGGCCGTCAGCCAAAATGTCCAGCTGGCCAACGTCGTCTTCAACATGGCCGACAAGGGCACAGGACACACTGGTCTGTCGATGCCTGAAGGTGGTTCGCCGCTCATCATGAACAACCTTATATTCCAAGGCGGCTCAGTTGGCGTGCGCATGAATGAACAGCAATACCACTTCAAGGACTTGACGTTTAAAAATATGGACATTGGCCTGAAGCTTGACAAGCTGTTTGAAGGCACCGGCCAGGGACTGCGCTTCGAGTCTTGCAAAGTGGGCATTGAGACCACCAACAACAATACTGGCTTTTTTGCGCTCATCGACTCCAGCGCGGCAAACACCAATATTTTGTGGAATTCTGCTGGTTCCTCGACTGCACAGGGCTCAATTGTCATCGAGAATGTCAAGGTCGACGGCTCTGTCGCGTCCACCGTCGCAGTTGCAGGCAAGAGCATCTTGACTGGCTCCGTCGATGCTGGCAAAGCGTGGATCTGGGGCAACGTGTACGGGCCTGTCAACGGTGAACGTGCCCTTGGTAAGCTCTACTCAACGAGTCGTTCTGCGATTCTCACCGATGGCTCTGGCTCCTACCACAATGCCAAGGAGCCAACCTTTGCCGAATACGATGTTACGCAGGTTGTCAATGTTAAGAATGTCTGTGGCCTGCCCGTAAAGGGCGATGGTGTGACCGACGACACGGCGAATTTGCAGCAAATCATCAACAAGGCAGCCGGGAAAAAGGTCATTTTCTTCCCCCATGGCACGTATCTCGTCAGCGACACCCTCCATGTACCACCAGGCAGCAAGTTCCACGGCGAGGCCTGGTCTGAGATTAGTGCCACGGGTGCCAAGTTTGGTGATGAAAAGCAGCCCAAGGCCATGGTACAAGTCGGCAACCCGGGCGACAAAGGAGTCGCGCAGTTTGTCGACATGCTCTTCACCGTGGCCGACATCCTCCCGGGATGCAAGCTTGTTGAAGTCAACATGGCGGGCACACGTCCCGGTGATGTTGGATTTTTCAACACCCACTTCCGCATCGGTGGCGCCCGCGGCTCGCGAGTGCAGACACACTGCGACGATCCTGCTACTTGCAAGGCCGCTCGCATGTGCGCCCATCTGACCAAGACATCCTCCTCGTACTGGGAGAACAGCTGGTGCTGGAGTGCCGACCATGACCTTGACGATGACTTTGGCGCCAACCCTTCCACGAGCGGCGGTTTCCTAGTCGAGGCCACCGAGGGAACATGGCTCAATGGAATCGGATCCGAGCACAATGTCCTGTATCAAACCAACATTGACCATGCCAAGAACGTCCTCCTCGCATTCCAACAGAGCGAAACACCGTACTGGCAAGGCGTCGACTCTGGCCTATTGACCCCGGAGCCATGGAGCAACTCTCTGCTGCCGAGCGACCCTGATTTCTCATGGTGCGACAAGGACGATGCGCAGTGCCGCATGGCCGTATACCAGCTTGTGCGAGACTCGGCCGACATTAACATCTACGGCGGAGGCTACTGGACCTTCTTCAACGGCCTCAATCGCACGGGCTGCAAGCTTGAGTGCCAGGAGAATGCCGCTATTTACATCAACAACACTAAACTTGCCAGTTTCGGTATCAGCACGCACAACGTGCGCACCTTGGTTCTCGAGTATGACGATAAATACTTCCCAGTCGTCAACGACACTGCAAACTCTGGTGGCTGGCAGTCACACGGCGGCGTCATGGCCGCATATCTGAGACAGCTAGATGGGTATTAGTCACAAGAAGACTTGCGCAAGCACCGCACTAAGTGGACAGGATTATCTAAAATTGGGTTATTTCTCAGGGGTATCTAATCTTTAGAGGTCTTTATGAAAATAGAAAAAAAATCATCTCGCTTTTAAAACAGTGGAATGCGGGCCTGGTTAACGTAGTCAATGTTGTCTTCCCTCAGCTCGATCCGCTCATGGCACGTTCCAAATATTCTGTCCCACAGACGCGTCTGTTTTCCGTAGTTGTGGCTTTTCCTCCAACCCTTGCGGTGGTGCAAGTCATGGTCCTCGATCAAAAGTTCGGCATTAAAATATTTCAGGATCGACTCGAAGGGGGATGCGGCTTGAATGTACAGGCGCAGTCCGCTGTGGCCACCCGCCTCTGTAAAGGCAATGTACTGGTGGCAGATGAACCAGTCATAGAATCCAAGTGGGATGCCAAAGGCTCTAAACGAGAGATAGGTCATGAATGGGATTCCCACCATGTCGAAGAACTCCTGCACCTCATCTGCGTAGGCGGCCAACAACGGATTAGGGTGCTTGGTCAGATGGTGTGTCCGATGAAACTGCCACAGGCCGTTGATATCGTGCATGGATCTGTGGTACCAGTAGAACCAAAAGTCCAGGATGACACCATACATTCCAATCTGGAAGGGGAGCCAGGTCCACCACGCCGGCGAGCTCATGGTCTCCAGCGGCGATGATACTGCGTCGTAGGTGAGGTAGACAGCCATTGCCATCCGGCCGCCGACCGTCTTCCAGCCTGCGCCGAGCACCTTGGCGACGCCTGAATCGGGAATACCATCGCGGTCATGCGCCCCATCCAGAAAGCCATATATGTGTGCCAATTTTCGAACGGTATGCAGCTCGCGGACTACAATCCACAAAAAGCCGACCGTGTAGTAGCCAACCGCAGCAATAAAGGATAGTCGATAATTTGTAGCAGATACCCAGGCCTGATGAACGGCCAACACAGCGGCTGCGTGAGCCAAAATGAAAATATGCTGCGACGTTGTACTGACAAAGGGAACCTTGTCAGTCATTGGGTGAACAGGAACGTCTCGATCCAGATCAACATGGAATGGGTTGATGGCGTGCAAAATCCAGTGGTTATGGTTCCATTGTTTTCGATCCCAGGTCCTCCAGGTCGATCTCATCGAGTCCTTGGCACTTGCTGGTGGCGCAGTCATGTTGGCTAGCCGTATTATTGACAGTACAATCGTTGTAAGGCCCAGTGCAATGACACAGTTTTAGTCTGCTGTAAAAGTATCCGGGAATGCCAACAACAAGAGGGTGCCGCCAGCATCTATGTGCACGCCTGCCACAGGTGTCTTTATATATAGTCGATAGACGAAAATGCTGGGTCATGCGTGCCACCTGGCGATCCTCAACAAGTCCACGACGATGCCTTATTTGAACGGCCTCTTTGGTCGTCTCTTGGTTGGGGCGGCAGAGACTTTTGGGCTGGT
The DNA here is from genome assembly GCA_900169235.1 of Zarea fungicola. Lineage (NCBI taxonomy): Eukaryota > Fungi > Ascomycota > Sordariomycetes > Hypocreales > Cordycipitaceae > Zarea > Zarea fungicola. The sequence goes on from FWCC01000045.1 coordinate 76,441, forward strand.
TGTCCCGACATGCCGCCCAACCCCGCGCTAGAAGCCGAGGCAGCCAAGACACGGACATACAAAATCCAAGAGGGCGCTGTAGAGAAATGACAAAACTATACATCAGCCAACCAGAGCAAGTATTCAAATTAGCACATGCCATCTAGCATTCATTTGCACGTGAAATCGCTTTCTGATGACGCAGAGTTTAACCATGAGCCAACACCGTCCACGCCCGTGCTAGTTGCCCGATTAGGCATTTTCGGCGCTCTAGACTTGCGAGGTCCCGATTTCACGCCAGTGGCTAGCGACTTCAATACCAGTTTCAGTTGATGTAGCTGGCCCTGGCTCCGGCAATTCTGATAGATACTTAGGAAGGAACGCGCGTGCTGCCAAGGGAGGACTGCTGCATGTCAACAGGGGGGCATATTGTCCGTTTCACAATGATACCACGCGTGGAGCGCTGTTTGAGACACGTTGGGCTCATGCCAGGCAATGCTAAGCAGTTTGCGATGAAAGGTGTGGTGAAAAGAAGATACTAATTTTGAATTCAAGCGCTTGGTTACGCCTGATCTATTAATCTATATGCAGCGCTGAAAATGCATCATGTCTATTTACCGGTCCCATACCCCCAATCGTATCCTTACTTTTGCGCCTTGACAGGCCAGAATAGCCAGCCGATGGCGAGAACCAGCTTAATGCCGGCGACGGTCCACAGCGACGGCTGGACAGCACCAGAAGCCTTGGAGATCCAACCACCACAGATGGCGCCAACAAGCGTCAGGACAAAGGCAATGAATCGCCTGTTGCGCTTGTCGTTCTTGGCCCAGGCCAGCAGCGCCGGGTCCGACATGAGGTCGCACAGCATGCTGGTGACGACGACGGTTGGGATCTCGCCCACCTGCAGGCTGCGGCTCGCGACAATCTGGCCCGCCGCCTGGAAACTCAGCAGGGCAATGATGACGAGCTCCTTAAAGTCCACGGTGCCGGCGGGGCGGTGCGACGGATAGGAGCCGTCAATCACCCTCCCCTGAATAATGGCGGCGGCCAGCATGACGAGGATGGACTGGCCAAAGAAGGACAGGGCCTGAACGCCGCGACGCTTGCCGCCCAGGAGCTGCCCGAAACGCGCAAAGCAGAATGAGCCGATTATAAAGAATCCGATCGAGCAAAATGAGCGCGCCCAACCGTAGGGCTTGTTGTTGAAGCCAGAGGAGCCGAGGGCGAGGAAGATGGTGTTTCCTAAAATTTTCATTCAGTCAGCGATTGCGCCATCGCCACCGATAACGCCACACGAAAAATGACACACACCTGTTTGCATAGACACGAAAGTTCCGTAGGCTGTGAAGAAAAAAAAAGGAGTTAATAACTGAGACATTATTGTCGAGGCACTTTGAAGCGCGTCTGGGGTCTTGCTGGCGAGCGTACCATTGTAAATTGTGCCGTCGGTCAATCCTGATAGAAAGCAGCACACGAGCAGCGGCAAGTATGCCCTCTTGGTGTCAACCTCCAACAGGTACTTGGCGATGAAGCTCTGCTTCTCGACCACGCCGGACTCGGGGTCTCGCTTCGATTCATCAGTGGACGACATGGTGACGGCAAGGGTAGACGATGATTGAACAGAGTCGTAAAAACATGCCAAGAGGCAGAGGGGCGAGGGTTTCGTCAGTTATAGCAGAGACGATAACATTACTAAAGGATAAGGGATTAGGAAGAGAGAAAAAAACGGGACTCGCCGCCGGTACGGATAAGCCAGGATGTGTCTTTAGGTGGGAAAATAGCGCAGAGTTACAAGGGTAATAACAGCGGGAACCGGATCTTACAGAGCGGGATCGGATCCGCCAGTAAATTGGCTGGACAGTTGGTAAAACAATCATTCGCTGCGTGTCTCAGGATCTCAGCTGCGCCAAGTTTTTGGTTGGGGGCTGTACAAAAGCCGTGACAAGCGGATAGTTTTGCTGCTGTCTTTGGCTCAGGATGATCAACATTCCCTCTTACAACCGGGTGGTTGTTTAACGTTTGTGGCTGCAGAATCTGGCGCCCGAAGCATTCCTATTGGACCATCCGCCTGCTGGGCTTAGCAGGTCAATGATACTGGGTGACTAGGTCTTAGTCTGCCAAGCGGCGAGACCCATCTGCAAATCACCGAATTACTAAAGAGTCCACTTTATTATATGGTTAGTGCTGCAACCCTGGATGGCTTGTAAGCCGCAGCCACTACCCCAACCCTGCATGTACCTCGTGGTTGGATAAGAAGGCATCCAACGTGACAAATGTACATGAATATTCTGATACCCATCTAGGTACGATAACGCCCAGGAATCGGGTGGCTGATGCCTCTACCGAATTAGGGATGTGCGTGCCGGCGAATTCCGACTCTTGACCAACGTCTGTCTGCCAGCGATAGCATGACCCCGAGGATCTGTCTGCTGCCGCATCTTGTCGCCACGCCAAGACACGCTTTAGAGCCGGTTTACGGCCATGAAATCTGTATAATTCAAGTTACACAGCGGCGCAGTAGTTCCGTAATGAGCCGAAAGCGAAACCAAGAATCGGGGGAAGGGAGGGGCAAAGGACCAAGTACCGGCTCGCCCCAAGGGCCTTGGCGGTTGATCCAGACGTTCGACTTGCGGAGTCGAAACCTCGCCAAACTCTACTCCCAAGACGCGAAGTTACGTGAGGAGAATAAGCATACTTCTCAGTAGTGTCATATCGCTGACCCACCGAATTTATCATCCAAAAGTACACAGTCTTTCTCGCATCGTTGGTTGTAATCAATGCAACCCATCGAACGGGCCAGGTATGAAGCTCTTCCCCCACAGAGAGCGTCGTACGTTTTCGAGATAAGCAGTATTACTGGTAAATGAACTCCGTACTCCGTATTAGTGTGTCTGGGCAGATTGGCGCTCCAGGATAATCACTGGCTGTCGTTGGGGGATGCAATCCTGACTATAAAGGAGAGCAGCTTGCCCTCGAGTTTGGTCTATTGATAATAAGGCATCTTGCAATCACAATAAATTTCCTTCTATACCCCAAAGAGTAGCTTCCTGTGCTTTAAAGTCCTGCTTGTACTTGTTTTCTCATATTCCCATCTTATTCCTTTTATACCTTCAATATGTCTCCTGCCATTGTCGAGCCCTCCGTCGTCGAGGCCCACATTGAGAGCCCGGTTGAGTCGGTCGTCAGTGTTGACGAGCCAGTTATTGAGTCCAAGGGCTCCTCTGTTGAATATCTCCCTCTTAACCATGTTGCCCCCGTTGAGCTGCCTGCTATTGGCGCTACCAAGCTCCGCAAGATGATCTTTGAGAGCAAGGAAATCATTGTCTGCCCTGGTGTCTATGATGGCCTCTCTGCCCGCACAGCCATCGAGACTGGCTTTGACGCGCTGTACATGGTAAGCAGCTCGCATCCGCTGAGGTGTAAAGTAATCCTAACAGGAGAATAGACTGGTGCTGGCACCACTGCTTCTCGTCTTGGACAGCCTGATCTGGCCATTGCCCAGCTCCACGAGATGAGAGAAAACGCCGAAATGATTGCCAATCTCGATCCCTTTGGCCCTCCCCTCATTGCTGACATGGACACTGGTTACGGCGGTACGTGGCACTCTCAATCCAGCACAGTTCAAAACACTAACTGTCTTTAGGTCCCATCATGGCTGCCCGTACCGTGGAGCAGTACATCCGCGCCGGTGTCGCCGGTGCCCATCTCGAGGACCAGGTCCTCACCAAGCGCTGCGGCCACCTGTCGGGCAAGAAGGTCGTCCCCCGCGAGGAGTACTACTCGCGCATCCGCGCCGCGCACGCCGCCCGCGTCCGCATGCGCTCCGACTTTGTGCTGATTGCGCGCACCGACGCCCTGCAGTCGCTCGGCTACGACGAGTGCATCGAGCGCCTCCGCACGGCGCGCGACCTCGGCGCCGACGTGGGCCTCCTCGAGGGGTTCAAGACCAAGGAGCAGGCCGCGCAGGCTGTCAAGGACCTCGCCCCTTGGCCCCTGCTGCTCAACAGCGTCGAGAACGGCGCGAGCCCGACCATTACCGTCGACGAGGCGCGCGAGATGGGCTTCCGCATCATCATCTTTTCCTTTGCCTGCATCGTCCCCGCCTACCGCGCCATCAAGGACACGCTGACGCTGCTCAAGACCAAGGGCATTGTCGGCACCCCCAAGGAGATTACCCCCGTGAAGCTGTTTGAGGTCTGTGGCCTGAAGCACTCCATGGAGGTTGACCAGTCTGCTGGTGGGTTGTCCTTTTCTGATGGCATTACCAACGCTTAAACCGGGGGGTTTACAATATTATATATATTTCTTTTGTCTTTTCCTTTTTCATTTATTTAGTTTAAAATCCGCAAGTAACGACCCGCTTGCCCGATTGCATAGTAGCGCTACAGCTTTATAGATTCCTCAATATACTTGCACCGTGTATTAAACTCCATTAAAATCTCTCTCTGAATATCTGAATGTGCTTAGCACACTGGGTTTGAAATTTGGATGTCCTGGGGCAGTAGCTGGTGCGGACGGCCAACCTGCAGCTGAGCTCGACAGCGTCATTGCACATTCCTAGCTTCAACATAGTTGAGAGTAGAAAAGTATTGCTCAGAAGATCTCCGATATATTGACTCAACAAAAATCAGCGTTTGACACTAACTTCTTTTTGAACTTAGGGGTACCTCCAGGAGAAGAGCAGGAGGACCAGTCAGCGTCAAGCAACGGGTGTACGCACTGGAGGTTACATGGGGATGTACAAACAGAGTGGCAATCATGGTGCAGCACCACGTACATTCTTTTGAGAGTTTTTAATATGGTAAATCGGAGACAAATTAAGCATGCGTTTGGTGGCTGTAACTGCGATGGCATGGATCTCTCGAACAGTGAGTTCAACACTGGCAGACTCCGATCCACGAAGAACACCATCTCCCTGCTAGGTGATAAAAGCAGGTGTTAAACTTAGCCAAAGGCTTAAATGGAATCCCGATGAAAATCCGGCCACGGGTCGAATTCTGGTGTCTGCCCTCCCTGTGACACTGGCCATCCTTTCGACGAGCCAGGGTGGTAATACTGGGAAGTGACACAGGCGCAAAAATTGATGATGTAAATAAATCATGGCGTTGAGCCCACCTTGCAGGATCTGGTGAGTTCTTCAGCCAGCATACCCGGACGCCAGTGTTCAAAATATTTGGAGCTGTGTATACCTGTTGACCGCTCCAAGGATTGTTTTGTTACACTGGCCAAAGCATGTGATTATCGGTGTTGATGAAAATGCTTTTTTTCTGAAACAGATAGGTGGCCTAATACTGCGCTGTATAATCATAAAATACCAGTCAAACTTCGTGCTTCAAGCATTTCGAGATATGTTCCTATAGAGCATATTAGCAGAGGAGAACAATTGTTGGAAATAGCCATATGTACCAGCAGCCCTCCACCGTGAATTTATAACCTGAAGGCCAGACTTTAGGTCTTCAAACGCCGCCAGATCATCTTTCGTACTTAGATTGTTGTACCTTTGAGCGTAGAAGATGCTTGATCGATACATCGCCTCGAGAATTAAAGGCGATGTCTCCCCTGCTCCGCATCGGCCAGACACTACCAGAGCCCGAGCCAGCCGTAGCATGCTCGCAGCGATCTCGGTCACCACTTCATCTGGTTTGGAAGATTTTCTGCTGGTGTCAGAGCCACAAATAGCTATTCTTTCCTCATCATGTAACAGAAGACGAGCACTATGAAAGGTCAGTAATCTTCTGCTACCTAGACAGGTAGACCAATTCGATCACACCTATGGCAGATTGTGATTGGGCTGCAAACTCCGACGCCACGAAACCGGCCCTCGCGAAGTGACACCACCGTCAAGGCTGCGATCGTATCATCTAGAATTTTTGCTTCTTGCTCTTTGAAATCGTCCTGTTCTATGTTGTGCTGACGGTGCCTGAGAACTTTACCGGCCAAGATTGCTGCTTGCACTGTCAAACTAAATCGACCCATGGTTTCTAATGGGGGAGATGACAGTGGGTGGCCCGGCACATGTACGGTACTCTACTCGGTGTCATGAGCGTTAGACTGGTTAGTAGACGGGTAAACCAGCAAGTACGCACATCACTCTCCCACAAAGTATCGTCCATTGGGAGTATACAGTTGCTACTGGGATCCTCCATCATGGGTGCTCGATCGGCGTGACCTAGCGCCATGTACCTGTGGGTGGTCAGAAATACATGCAAGCATGCTGGACATTAACATACCTTTCTAAAACCAATATTGCCCACCATCCACGTCGTTGTTCTTCAAGATGTACCATGTCGATTTCACCTTGCACACCGCATTCAATGCTTTTGCTTACACCAAGAGCGAGTCCGTAGCGGATACAGTACCCAACAGTCATATAAGCCGAGGGATATATGGCGTGTCCCAATTCATATAATGAAATCAGTACGCTAGCCTGGAAGATATGAAAGTCAAGCAGGCCTGACACTTCTGCTTGTAGTAAGCCTGCTTTAATAGACATATAGCCAGCAGCTTCTGATGTACTCTGCGGAGGACAATTTGCTAACAACTTCATTGCAGCAATAAGCATCATGCTTCCTGTCCTCACCGGCCGTAAAGGGTTGAGAACTCGCTCCAGAAAGCGCTGCCGTGACAAGAATGGGAGCCATGGATGGACCCAAGTGAAGTAGGATGAAACATAGTCTCTGTCTGCGACTGGCGAACCAACGAAAGAAATCAGTGCAGCGTCCATGCTGGGGGTTAGATTAGGGAGCTGGGCTATGGACCGCTGGAAGAGTGCATTATCGAGAAAGAAGACTGCCGGAAACGCATTCTTGGCACCTGTCGCAGCGCCAATATGGGCATTATGTGAAGCTAGCCCATCGAATGATGCATCGGCACCACTATAAGTACAACTACGGCTATGCCTGTAACATTAGTTAGCATTGCTGGTTATAAGCTTGAACACTACAGGTAAATTCAATTCATACCGTGAACATAAACCACATTGGGGTTTCTGCCTATCACATTTCTTTTTAAATTGTTGGCATTGGATACACGAAGGACGCAGTCGCGTGCGCCTCTTTTGGTTGTCACTCTCTGTACTCATAGTAAGGGATAGCTAGTTGTTGCACTGCAAGGGGCTGTGTGTTATGAAGACTGCCATTTTCAACAGCCTCTCTCCAAAACGCCGTCAATGAGTGTTATTATTAGTAAGCGTTATCATCACCTGATCCGTAGTACGCTTACCTAAATTGGTCGTCACCGCTAGAGGGCAGGAAGGTTTTTGCGAGGCGTGTGCCTCAATATGTGACTAGGTATTCCTTGGCTGGGTCCTTGTTAGATACGCGGAAATGTAATTAATAAATCGCGGTAGGGTCTGAGTAATCAATTAGTAAGATTGAAATGATCAATGATAGCTAATAGGGCCACGGGTACCCGTGCGGATTTGTTAGTCGTGCTTGCCATCAAGTTGGTACAGTAATAGCGTAAAGGCAAGAAACGAAGACACGTGTATATAGCTGTGAGCTGGATTCAACCTCAGTGGGAGAAGCCAGCGATAATTCCTAGTATCTACGGGAGACCTACCTGCACATACTGTGAATGCAAGCACTCCCTTCCATTGCTCCCTCACAGTTAGCCATCTGCTTGGCGCGCGCTCGGTTCGATCGGCATTTTCCGAGTGCAAAGCCGCATAATAAAAATCGTATACATCAGACGGAAAATTACCGGCATCACCTGTACGTACATACTAGGCCAATGCCAGACATAATATTCAATGGAGTGAATGCGAGTGTACGAATTTGTGTCTAGCTTTGTTTATTCTATAGTCTCACACTAGTTTGCCGGTACCACCAATTTCAAGCGAAAATATACTTTCCTGCCTTGTAATAACTGAAAACTGGACGCGATTACGTTAGGCAGTCATCTAGACATTTGAGAGCTGCATTCGCTCATTCGTTTAGCTTCCGAAGAGCCTCGTCGATGTAATCAATAAAAGTTAATAGTTTCTCCTCCTCAAATCGTCTGCCAACGACTTGTACTGCAACTGGAGCCCCGTTATAAACCTCTGCATTATCTGCAAAATTCGCCGTTAATATCCTTCCATCATTTATACGCAGATACTCAAAGGGCCACTTACATGATTCCCAAACTTTGCGGTCTTGATCATTCAAAGGGTTATAAGACTGGACCTCTATATCAACAGCTTTATCAACAGTAGTCACAGGAATGACCGCGGTCGGATAGTCAAGGATGTTGGTAATGAAGGTGTAGCCATAATAGTCGTAACGACCTGGCCTGGCAGCCGTAAACGGCGCAGCAGGGAGAATCCACGCATCAACTGGCCGTCCGGTGCCAGTAACTCTAGCCGTTCCATTCCAGTAGTCCAAGTACTCTTTCTGATATTTGCGTTTGCGGATGTTGTTTGCCGCAATATCAGTGGCATTAGACTGCTCCAATCTTGGCTCCTCACCAAATAAGCCAGCAATTTGAGGGAAAACGGTTTCGCCTGACAGAGCCAAACTCTTGTGCACATCACGGCCTCCGTCGTAGAGAAATGTATCAAGCTGAGACATTAGCATTTCGTTTCAACGTACTAGATATCTCACTTACCATAATAGCCGAGGCTTCTGAGTGAGACGGAGGTTGCCAGTCAATGACTTGGTGGCCTGCCTTGGCAATGGCAAGGCGAACAAGTTCTATAGCTCGTGATACGGGTGGGTGTGGTGTGACTATGCCATCATGTGCCATGATGCCAAAACAAAGCTGGCGATTAGCAAGCTCATGAGCTTCCTTCTCCATTCCATGACGATATGGCAGCCCTACAACCAGGGGATCTTGTAGCCATGGCTGGGTAGCAAGAATGCTTCTCATTAGTAGGCGCATATCTTGCACTGAAGTTGCCAAAGGCCCAACAGCTGATAGAACCGTGTTTTGGCCATCCATGCTGTTTGCTACGCCCTCATAGGGAAGACGCCCAGCAGATGGCTTGAGGCCATAAAGGCCATTTGCACTGGCAGGCATCCGTACCGAGCCGGCAATATCCGTTCCGAAACCGATTGGGGAACCCCTCAACGCGATCAGTGCTCCTTCACCTCCCGAGGAGCCACCGGCAGCGAGGTGGCGATTCTTTGGGTTTTTCGTATAGCCAATAAAGTGATTGAAAGTCTCGCCAGATACCAGTGTTTGTGGACAGCTCGTCTTCACGTACAAGACGGCACCAAGTTCTCGCAACTCCCGAACCAATTCGCTTTCAAAAACTTTCTCTCTCCCAGTGTTCTTCTGCCCTTCAAAGGTTCCTAGCCAGCCAACATATCCCATGGTCGTCTCCACGCCCTTGACGTGGAACTGATCCTTGAGCGACACTGGCAAGCCATGAAGTGGTCCGATCGTCTTGCCATACCTCTCGAAATACTGGTCCAGTCTCTCTGCATCTGCGATGGCGGCGTCAAAAAAGATCTCGTGCAAACAGTTCACCTAGCAGGTTAGTTGTGAAACGGGTCGGGCTTGGCTTTGCGCTGTATTTACAAGTTGATGAGCAAGCGCTGCCCTATGGCAGAAGGCTTCGGTAACTTCTTTTGCCTTCCAGAGGCCAGAAGAAATGTTGAATACAATGTCAGTGGCACCAACTTCGGTAATTTCAAGCTCCTTCGCACTTAAAAACTGTCGAATATATTGACTCAAATCCCGTGTCTCATCCACGGACGGAATATCCGTGGAAATGAGCCACTTTGAGGGGATCTGCGCCCGGACATGACGCGCGTGACTTTTTGCCGCTTCTTCCCAGTCAGACATTTTATTTGTTCTCCGAGAGCTGCAGAGTTAGAGTTGAGTTAAGATGGGATGGATCATTACTGTCAAGGGAGATGGCTTTCCTATATATAGCTCTGAATAAGTAATCGTATCTAGCTGGATTAATAATTCAATGTAAATTATTTATTGCTTGATCTATATCCTAGACTTCTTTTTACATTGGTAACTATGAAGCATTCTCGCAACATACATCAACCTATGTTTTCAACACCAACTCCAAATCACAGTCGGAAAAGTCGGAACAGTCGGAACAGTCGGACATGTCGGACAAATTGACCAGAGCGGAATGTCCGTCGAGTCGGACTCTCCGCACAACGTACGTTGGCCACGGGTCTACAAGACGAATGCTCCTGTTCAAGGCTTCATAAGCAGGAAAACAATCCCGCAAACAAACTAGCAACTTTGGTTCAAAGCAACTTTCGTCCCCGCGCATCCCCAAGAACGACATTGCGACATTTAGGGTCCTTAGGCACAGTACTCAAATTTGTCATCTTGATCTGGCAATTCGCCGAGCATCTGTACGAAAGACGGGGTTTTGGCATTTCGATGATATTCATTGCGGACATTTACTAACGAGCCTCGGCATTATTGTTGTGCATTGTCCCTCTCCGCGCCGCGCGGGCACCGATTAGACCAAGCATTATTAATCGGTAGCCCGTATTTACCGCTTTTGACAGGTACATGGGCATTAGCGCTTTACTTAAGATACCACCGAATCTCTTAAGTACGGCGGAGCTCCTAGTCAATCCGCAGCCCCAACAGTCGCGTCTTTGAGATATTTAAAAGTTGAGAGTTACTTACTTTTGAGCTCGAAAACGAAATTATATCTTTACTTCACTAGAAAATAAGCGACAAAAAATAACAACGAATATATTGGCTGCAAGCTTCGCATAACTAGCTGGCAAAGAGAACAGAAACCCCCGCTGCCTCCCATCATAACGGAACTGGCACAAACTGAGCAGAGCCATGCCGCAAATCAAATCGGAAAGCTTCACTGGCATTCGCGTCACTGTCACGACGACGACTTCTTATAATATTGTTTTTGACAGGCTGCAAAAAGAGATTAACGCCTCTGGTCCTGTTAGCATGAATGAGCTTAAGGAGGCAGGACAGAATGGAAAAGAGGCTTACATCAGCTACTTTACCAAGAAAATCGGCCCGCTCGGCTTTACGCAGTTCCTTGGTCTTGACCATGGGGCGTGGATTGGACTTTTTGGTATTGGGGGCGGTCTGCGGCTACATCGAATAATACTGGGTAATGCTTTGATCGCCAAGACCATGCTTGAACACGACTTGTATTCCGGTTTATTCGCTCCGGTAGAAATACTATTGAAGGAGAACAAGGGCGGGGAGACGGAGGTTGTTTACATTGTGCCAAGCAGCCTAGTCACTGCAGTTAATCCTGATGCTGCGTTGAAAGCTGCAGCGAGTGCGCTGGACTCAAAGCTGGACGCGTTGGTGAGGCACATTGCGGCTTAGCTTTGCCTAAAGAGCCTTGACTTCTGAACCGTACATTCCACAATGTCTACTATATTTTTGAAAGTGATAGCTATAGGAGATAAAAGTCACGTCAAAAGAGGATTTTATTGTATAAGTTACAATAGTAGCCTGATTAAGTGTGTCTATATCTAGTGTACATTTTTGTTTACTATTAGACCATATATCTTCTTGCGCAAGGAAGGTAGTAATATCTTTAAGTTGATTCTCTGTTTTCCCCTCTTGCCTTGTTCTTTTCCTGAGATTATGATGCTATGCTTCCTATGTAACTGATGAATAATGCTTGATGATCTACTAGAGTAGTTATATCTCTTGTCGCGTTTTTTGTCGAAATAGCGTTGGTATTGTCACCATTTTATGCCGCTGGCGTCGGCCTAAGCAGAGGGTAGCAGCTTTCCATCCTCTACCCGGTAATAAGGCCGGATGGGGAACCCTATTCAAGCTGATGATGGATCTTTGACTTTTTCGAAATAGCCATACTGGTATCAAAAATCTCCGGTACAGTCACCCAATATCTTTATTTCTCTCATGTTGACTCTGGAGACTCACAGAATTGGTGACACATTTGAAGACAGCCCCACGCATCCTGGAATCTACAAAGAGACGGAGTTTTATAAGTCAAAAAAGCGCGCCAAATTGTGGTGGTTAGAGAGGAGAAACCGGTCTTGGAGGTTTACTGGAAGGCCAATCGTGCTAGGAGGAAGGCAAAAGAAATCGAAGAACGCAACCAAACTGATACGAGAAAAACAAACGAAGGAAAATATACAGGAATCACGCGGGTCAGGACAGGTGTGGTGGATGCGGACAGACAGAAAGTGTGTTTTTTAGCATTTCCAGAGAACCCTTGGTGCAGTAGTAGTTACGAGCACCAAGTTGGTAAACCGAAACAATATACGGAAGAATATCTAATTACTTGAAAGTAATACAAGCCATTTCATAATACCGCCTTCCTATCATGTTGACTACTCAACAATTTGAAACTGCGCAGCGCCACCATCTGGCACACTAACACAAGCGCCGCCAAATTCAGCAACTGCGATTGACCCAGTACTAGAATAGGCAACTGCAACACCCTGTCCGTTTGAGACTGCTCTGAAAAACAAACCTTTAGGGTTCACAGATCTGACAACCTATAGTTCAGTCACCAGGCATTAGCAAAGTCCACATTACCAGTATAATAACTCACATAAACATCCTTGCCAGTGAAAGAACTTGTCAGGGACGGAGAAGAACAATCCGCGGACTTATAAAAGTTTACAGTCCAAGGCAGGGATTGAGCGGTTGTAATTCCAGAAAAGCCGGCAAAGGCGGCTATGGTAACGTGCAGAAAATACATGGCTGAGTGCTTCTCACTAATTGAATAAGTCAGGATGGGTAAATAGAGATTTTAGGAGAATGACGAGTGATCTAGCTCAGGGACTTGAGCTCAAGAGCCTTAATATACCTTGTGGTAAGGAGCATAGAGCAATTCTGAAACAAATTAGAAGAGCTTCCATTGCGACGTCGGACACTCGATTATGCCGACGCAGTGATTCTCACTGGAAGACACGGATGCGGTGCTAAGAAACACTCCGCAGAACGCATTCTCTGAGCGGTAGACCTTCTCCGCAAAGATTGATACGTATGAGTTCAATAAGGCAACGTAATTGGTAGTACAGGTGGCAATAAGCTTTAACACCCTTTGAAGTACCCTCTTAGCCTCTCTCCACTATATACGCTGCAATCTAGCCTTTTTTAGTACTTGTTATGATACTTCTTTTAATCTATTCTCTTTCTAATACTTTGTATACCCGATGGTGCATTTTCCCAGAGCTTTGATGTACCGCTTCCTAGATAGATTCCCAGGCTATCTTCACCGCCTCACATAGCTGTCCGTACGTATCTTGAATATAAGGTGCTGTATGACGAACAGGAAATGGCCGATATATCTCAGCCGTCATTAATGCTCATAAGTTCTCAATCCGGTTCAAGTCCGGAGAATAAGGTGGCCACTTCATGTTCTCGATATCCATCTTACCCTAATAGCCTCTTTACGATCCTCGCCGTGTGCACCGATGCATTATCATGCATAAAGATATGGCCGTATGGAAAGAAGCCACGCAGCTGCGCCAAGTATAGCTCATGAATACCCTTGCTGTTGACGTTAGCCTCGAGAGCCACAAAGTCTGTCCTCTGGCCATAGCCAAGGCTGCGTAGAACATCTGCTTTGACCCGCAGAAACCATACGTAGACTTGCTTGAAGAGACAGTATGCCCACAGGTAGTTACGCTGCAGGAGAACTCATTATAGGGTAAATAGAAAAAAGTTGGAAGTTGATTAGCATAATACATGCTGTAGAATGGTAATATAGATACCTAGTCGCACAAAAGGAATTGTACAACTTGTTAGCCTTTGACCGGGACGCTTAGCATTGGTACCAGTTTTCTGCACAACTCTGGCAGGAATGTCAGACTCTTTTCCTCGAAATTCCAATGCCGGCTAAAAATAAGATTTTGTGTAAATGAGTCACAGTGTAGGCGGTGTAGACTCAGCAACCGCTGACTGCCGTGCTAATTACCGTAAAATCACTGGGTTTTTTCTTATACCGTCGTCAGTAAAAATGGAAGCATGAAGGGAAGGTATGTACGTCAAAATATACTGCTTCAATGGCTCTGTAGTAACACTAAAGGCTGCTTCTGTGGCAAAACCACCGATCATTTTCTCCACATGTTCCCTACCCGTCGGAATCAGTGTGCTGCCACCCCGTTAACCCGCTCTGCGAACTACTCCGCCTCTGGTTAGTATTTGCGATGCCACGCCTGACTACTATGCCTTGGACAGGTTGGTAGAATGTCCAGGACCATTCGGATTGACTGGTGACTGACTGGTGAGTCCCCCCCTTTTTGAGGGAGTACGTTCACTCACACTCACTCACCAGTCATGAAATATATGGCCGGACCAGGACCGAATGGCCACCATCACAGTTGACACGGTGGTCGCTAATTGTCCGGACAAGGGGTTGCCATGATGCCCGCCTTTGCCGCTAGAGATGGGTGTTATCTTTAGCCGTTTTGCGCCGAACCCTTTGTCAGTGACGAGGCTACTCCAGGTACTGCAAATCGGACAGCCACATCGAATAGAATGGCCCAGTCTGGCTACTCGGTCTTTGCGTACAGATACCTGGTTGATGACACAATTAAATGACAGATTTTATACGGCGGTACATTGTGTGTAAATGGTGGCCTTTCCAACCAGTAGCCGCAGTTATATGCTGGCTTAAATTTGACGATAGCTTCCGACTACGCCGATTGTTCTGACTATTCCGATTCATCCGACTCTGTGAACTAGTCCGAGTTTCCGACTGTCATTTGCGTCTGGTCAGAAGGTTCCGGTAGATCAACGTTTGGTAGGGTACTTTGGGCATAAACCAAGGGGCTATAGATGCATAGTCTCCCGATATATAAACACAGTTCTTTGGCCGCTTGGTTGTCAAATTATCCTCCCCTGCGACCAAATATTAAACTATTCAAATTCTTATAGCCTCCTCACCCAATAAACAAAGTTGGCTAAAATGAGAATCGAAGGGCTTATCGCGGTAGTGGCTGGCGTTTTGGCAAGCACTGGTTCTGCTGCGGTGGCCACCAGGCCAAAGCATACCACAACCAGTGCCCCCAAGCCTTTGCCTACGACCCCAGGGCATCCGAATATCAACCTAGGCAATGTCACATTTGGTGCCCCCTTCTCTTGCGGCGATGCCCCGATCGCCAACATCAACACCACTGACTGTACCATGGCAATTGCGGCGCTGCTTGCCAGCATTTGTTCTGATGGAATCTGCACCCTCCAGCCCGCGGTTCCCGGAGCCACACTGGGGGGGACTAGGCAGCTCTTCGGAAATTGCGAGGCGATTGTCAACGGCCCCCAGAGTGGCGACGGCCTAGTTTTCAATGAGGAACCGGTCAAGACCGAGTTCCCGCTTTTCATTTCAGAGTGTATCGCAAACCCGGTGATCCATAACGGCGCTGCAAACATCTTCTCGACGGACGGAAACCTGCGTCTCCTCGTCACCAACGGCCAGCCTGTCGGGCCCGAATAAACGTATGCAACTGGGAAGTCCTCGGCTCTCATGTTCACAGCAAGTGTATGGATGAAAATGACTGGCCAGGCGGGTACAGGGAAGTAACGAGCTACGGGCAGAAGTCGACTTTCTTGGCAGTGTTGGATCCTCTCACAACATTAATGTACTGTCGCAAGATCCTTGCTGTATTATTCCATGCGCTGGTTGGTCATTGTGTTGTGTAAATAAGAACCCTATATTTGTCAGTATGGCAATGTGCACAATATATTGTACCTGCCTCCTGTCAATTAGTAGTCATTAAGCTACTTCTGCTCAAGCATTTCTCACATAGGAGTCGTTTATCCTTATATCGACGCAGGCCTCTGTCCGTGTCTATCCAGGATCCCAATTGGTAAGTCTAATACTGTTGCTATCAGGAAGTATTCCACCATTACTAGGATGCTGACCTCTGACTGACTGATTGCGAGCTTGTGTGGGTTAGCCAACCCGCCTTCTTCGACAGGCTGCCCGCCCTTTGGATAGTTAGACAATACAAGTATTTATTAACATCACGTACGTAACCTACAGTAGTTGCATTGTGATATCACATGCTCATATATAGCCACGTATTCCAAAGGTCTGCGGTGAAACAAAATACGAGGCTTATTATGAAATAAAAGTTGCATTGCAAACTCTACTCTAATACAGTGCTCAAACAAGACTATATGCCCTTGTTTGCCTCGCGACCTCCTGAACAATCTGTGCCACCTTGTCAGGCATGCTTAAGAATGGGCTATGCGACGCGGCAATCCTGAATTTATTCACAGGGACGCCCTCCTTCTCAATACGCTCAATCATCGCATCCTGCACAAAGGGGGGCAGAGCCTGGTCATTCTCACAGACAATATATGTCACTTGCAGCGCTCTCCAAGCAACCTTTTCGACATTTAATGGTGTGAATTGCGCTGTGGTGCTATGCACGACACGCAATTCCTCTGCCCACTGAGCCTCCTCAACATCTACATCGTTGAACAGGTGATTGATAGGGTCGACCCAGACCAGCAAGTCATCCTCCTCCTTAGAGAGGTATGGCGGCAGTTCTCCTCCAAACAAACCTGCCAGTGAGTCTCTCTCGCCGGGGATAAAGGCGCACAAATAGATGAGATCGGTGACGCCGCCGTTGTCGGAACCTCTGGGCACTGCGAACTCAGCCAGGGCACCGGTGGCAATTATGCCACCCCATGAGTGGGCAACAACAGTGAGCTGCGTGCCGTTACTAGACTCTTTGGCCACAATGGCCTTTACAAAGTCAAGATCGTCATGTATCGTCTTGTTCGGAGGGATGGAGTTGTTGTTAGTCGGGAGAGTCTCGCAGATGGTGCGAATACCACGAGCTTCTAGAGCGCTTATGAGCTTATGGTAGTGCTTGGCAATGTGCCATGCACCAGTAATAATCAAGACGGCTTTTGGTTGAGGCATAATGCTTCTATTTGTGTTTTTCTTTTTCCTTGCTTTGTATTGAACATGCGAAAAGCCTAGATATACACTTCTTCTTTAATGCTGCAAGAGCGGCGTAGCCTTGTATTTAACCCTGTAAGCTGACCGGAAAACTCTCCGACCTCTCCGACCTCTCCGACACCTGCGATTCTGCCAATTGCCCAAGGCTAATTACATAAATTCGTGGCAAGTACATAAGCGCTAAACTTAGAGGCAGTCCAAATCCTAGCGCCACTGTCTGTCCAAGGATAGAGCGGCACGCCTCCCCTTCCCAACAGCGGCTCACCACATCGTTAAGCCACTGCCACTGTCAGACTGGGACTCAGTCCGAGGCTGTATTATCTTATTGGGCAAAAGTTTGTCGCCACTTTTATCCAACTGGGCAACAGGGATTTACTGATGCGGAAACAAATAAGCGCAGTCACAATCAGCAGCTACGAGATGCAACCAAGTCATTGAGTAGTTCAATGCCAACGACTGGTATGTGCCTAGGATATCTGCTGCGATTATTCAGCTCTGGAGGAGCGTACTTCTTAGGTAATCAGAGGCGTAAAATAACGTGATCAAGCTCAGTCAAATGGTGTGAACAATGACTGACGCACGAGATATGGCATCACCTAGACATCAGTATGGCTGCTACGTTATGGCCATGGATCATCGCGAGGTATGCATCAGTTGACAATCATTAACAATCATGCCCGTTTATGCCCTCATACCCTCCCAACCCAGTTTATCGGCATCTGTGAGAAGCACATGGGCAAAACTTAGATAGAAGTCAACCGCTGATCGTTACAGGGGAACTTTGCCAGACACGTCTCTTTCCTACCTTGGACAGACGGAACGGGCATGGAATAAAACAACAATAGCTATTATATTAATGGGGCTGAACGAGGTCAAAGATCTTCCCCGCCATAACCTCTCATTGCTTTCATCTCTCTTGCTGCAACAATATCCGAAAGCTCCGTCTTTGGCTGGATGAAGGGCGTGATGGACTTGCGTACTAAAGTCCTCTGCTCAAAGGCATATGCCATGCCAAGTAGCGATTCCTCAGAGAATGCCTTCCCTGTAAAGCTTAGGCCGAATGGTTGATTTGGTGCAGTTCTAGTTAGGTTTCCTCTCTTTACAATGGGCGTGTCGTCCGGACTTCTTCCCATCGGTACTGTGATAACAGGCAAGCCAAGAGGCGCACTAAGCAGGAAGGAGGAAGGTACGGGAGCGACTATGGCATCTAGAGAATAATTTTGCAACGCTCCCAGGATACCTAGAGGTCCAGCGTAATAGCGCTGAGAAGTGTAATTTCCCCAGAACTGAGGAGAAGTGTTATTGTATCCACGCGCGAGTAGACTATCCCATTCGTCCGTGTTATGTTCTGGATAGCCCTCCAAAATGTTGCTCTGAGTAAATTGCCTTAGTTTAGCAACCGACGTGATATTGTTGGGGTTGAATTTGAGGTGATTGAGATAGTCCCTCGGGAGGTCGGATAGAAAATCCGCTCCAGCGACGCCGTCATAGTCATTCAACTTCAAATATTCAACACCGGGCAAGTAGATGTCGTCTATAACATCTGCTCCGCTAGAGCGGATGATATATAGTGCTGCGTCGAGGTTCTTAATAGCAGGTTTAGAGGTCGGATCTTCTGCAAGCGTGAAAAGATTCCGCGAGACACCGATCCTCATCCCGTGGAGGCCGGACAACTTGCATGCACTTACATAATCCGGTATCTTTTGGAAAGGGATTGCCAATGTATAGTTGTCCTTGACGTCACGGCCTGATATTGCATATAAAAGCGCGGCGGCATCCTTGACTGTCCTGGCCATTGGGCCTACGGTATCTTGATGCTCCGATACAGGAATAACCAAGTGCCGTGAAGTCAAGCCAACAGTTGGTCTGATGCCAACCAAGTTGTGAGCATGTGAGGGATGTATGATCGAGCCGCCTGTGTCGGTGCCGAGCGATGCCCACGCCAGGCCAATTGATGATGCAACACCACTCCCAGATGATGACCCAGACGGGGATTGTCCCGGAAAATAGGCTCCAATTGTTTGCCCACCCCGCGCTGACCAACCTTGGACCTTTGATGCACCCCCTTCTCTGAAGTCGGCCCACTGGGACAAGTTCGTCTTTCCAAGGACAATGGCTCCTGCTTTCCGGAGCTTAGATACAATGGTACTGTCTTCGTAAACTTCAGCTCCGAGGAGGGCGTAAGACCCTGCAGTGTTATTCATCTTGTCTTTTGTAGCGATATTGTCTTTGATTAAGACCGGGATGCCGTAAAGTGGAAGACTACGAGCCGCTCCAACCTGTCGTCCAGTGTCTAGCTCAGCAGCTATGGAGAGCGCATCTGGGTTAATTTCAATGACAGCTCGTAACTCTGCATTGGTTTCTGCAATCCTGGAAATATAGGCTTCAACGAGATCAACACTGGTGAACATGCCACAGTTCAACCCTTCCTGGAGTTCATCCAATGTAGCATCGAGCAAAGGTGGGAAATCGCGCATTATCTATCGCACTACTCAGCATTTGTCCACCCACTTAACTCTGTCACCCAAAAAAAGGTAATTTCAAGACCAGTATTCACGTACAAGACAATCCACAGTGGAGCTTCTCGATGTAACTGCATATTGTAACTTGCTTGAAGCTGTAGCTGCCACAAAAGCGGTCAAGCTTGTGAGGAGAAATAATTCGAGGCGCATCTTCTGACTGGGAAGATTTTGGGCTCACAGTTGAGCAATAGGGCTTATAGCCGAATATTTAGAAAGAAGAAATTATGAAATGGAGGAAACCTCGGTAAGGGGTCCTATGTCTACTTATACTCCATTCTGAAATCAAACCTACGCTCCTTGAAAATACAGCTATGCCTAATTCGGTTGCGGTGCTGACCAACCTGTACCAGTATTTGCGCTCCATTTCTGTTTAACTAGCAGCTACCTGAAGAGTGGACGTGGCCGGCCAGCTTCTGGTAATGGGGCAGTCTACCGTGGGCCTGTGTGAGAAGGATTCAGACAATATACTGCGGAACGGCTACACGTGAACACCCACCACTACGCAGTGGTGGGTGCTGGCACAGGTAGCTGTATTGATTGCTAGTCTAGCCAGCAGCGCAACCCTGTGCATCATCCACTAGCCATAAATTTCAGTACGGGGGTTACGAAGATGAGTAGTAACACAACTCTTTAACGATTTGCAAGGCGTGGAAGTCAAGGTATTCTATACAGAAGCATTCTTAGACAAAATAACGGATCAGCTTGGTAGAGGAGGCCTGAGAGCATACATTGCTATATGAAACTTGCGCGAAATTTTGGAATTTGTGCTCCGCAATGTATGTGAATATTTCCTGACACTTGGCAGCGGAAGCTGGATGTCACTACCACGGATGTTGGCCTGTGGCATGCAAAAAGCACCCATGCTCTCCATCACAATCCCCGTTGATAATTCTCGCGATTGGGACGGCAGCCTCAATAGCCGCTTTTGCGCCATGTTCCAGATCGTTTGATGGCCCATTGGTAGACACCGTAAAACCAGGATTATACGCAAACACTTTAAACCCTGCGTTACCATACACAACTGCTTGGCATGCTGTAACCATGTTGAGTGCAGCTTTGCTCGCACGATATGCTGTAATTCCAGGATACTGATAGCCGGGCGAGGTGGGATCAAGTCGTTTCGTGATTGAACCGGCATCGGAGGTAATGTTCACAATGCGTGGTGTGCCCTTGGACTTGCTGAGAAGAGGTGCAAAACTCTCCACCATCACGGTAGGCCCAATAACATTGACTTTGAACGTCTCCTTCATCAATTGAGGCATAGGCAACGCTATCAATGCAACTGCAGCATTATTGATAAGAGCATCTAGTCTGTGGCTGGTTAAAATGAATATTCAAAAGGCCAAATAGTGGTAAACTGCTCACCTGCCATACTGTAGCCTGACCTGCGCTGCGGCACCGATAATGGAACTTTCATCACCAACATCAAGCCGAAGTAACTCCACGCAGCCCGCCAATTCTCGATTTTGTAGGTCCTTTAAAACTTTTTCCCCTTTTTCGACCGAGCGACAGCCAAGAAGAACGTGATTTTTTGAGTCCGAAAGGAGCTGTAATGCCAGCGCAAAGCCAATGCTCCCCGTTGCTGCTTGATTTCAGTTCTTAAATGTTTAATATAATATTAATATATCTACTAACCACCTGTAATTAGGATAATCGAATTATTTGTAGCCATGTTACTGTTGTTGTATACAGCATTGCAAGACTACTCTCAATAGGCCCCATCTCAGCAGGCTTTTATCTCCTTTCGGGGATTGAATGTAAAAGAATTATGATGACCTGCTCAGCGTCGGCATTAGCGCTTAAATCCGTGACGAGAATATACATCCAGATGAAGAGCAATACCCAGTTAGAAATTCTCTCCTTACTGCGGTGCTCATTGTACTTTGCGACCCCCTGACACTTGCGACTGCTCCGACATTTTGCTCTAGGGTTGCTATACGAGGCTAGAGACCGAACGTCTACCTGATTAGTGGAGAGTGCAGCGGTAGAGAATTATTATTTGCCTCCTTTCTATTCTTGCGTTCAGAAGCTGGCCCAAAATGGCAGTGCGAGGGCTACCAAGGGGCAGAAGGAAATTATTTTCATTCAGAAATTATGTAGCCTGCAGTAGTCTTGTAACAAGATGGTTGGATAAATTGAATAAAACTTTCCAAACACTCAGAGGTGCATGAAGGACTATCTTGTTTTTTTTTAAGAATCCCAATCAAGGTATAAAATCAAGTGACCGGCTAGCCCATGTGGTCCGTGTGCTCATAGGTTTCTTGTATACATAGGTGGTTTCCAGTCCTGTCATATTGTCAGACATCAAGAGCACTCTTACAATCAAGTAGGGTCTTCAGCTTACATCAGATGTCTCGTTAGGCCTATGAGCCAAAATATTCCGCTGAGTAGAATAGGCCGGGACGTCTCCTGCGCCATGGACGGCAGGTGCATATGCAATCTGCAATGGGGTCTTGAGACATAGCGAAGGTGCAGCTGCATGACCCTTTTTATTGAAAAATTTGAAAGTCATCACTAGCGTGTGCCTTACCGACACAAAGCCCACAGAGAATGTAGGTACTGGTAAGTAATGGTCTTGCAGGTCAACGCTAACATCGATTTCTGCAGCCCAATGAGGGCCCTTTTTGTCTGTAGATCCGTTAGTGTTTTTTTGTTTATCTTTAGTTTCTCTGGAGAAACTGGAATGCCGGTTCGAAAATGTCTGAAGTCTGGAAAAATTGCGTACCATTAGCCCTGTGCCATGTCAGCCCTGATGTGCTGCACTCGGGTAGAACCCGTTTAGAACTCTCAGCCACCGCTAGCCGGGGAAGCTTATGCAACTGGGGAAGTATTGCGCCTTGAGATTTTGTAGAGTAAAAAGTATATGTTTCGAGAGATAGGGCACAATTTACTTCCACAACATCGTGCTGGTCTTGGTATCCGAGGCGCAGCTTTGCAGGCATCACCAGCGAGCTGGTTTTCATGTCGGCATGCCTAATGAGGAATCGATGTGGCTGCTCGATCTGTATGGATAGCAGGCCGTATATTCTCAGGCGACGAATATCTG
This sequence comes from Zarea fungicola, assembly GCA_900169235.1. NCBI lineage: Eukaryota > Fungi > Ascomycota > Sordariomycetes > Hypocreales > Cordycipitaceae > Zarea > Zarea fungicola. The sequence continues at coordinate 98,825 of FWCC01000045.1, forward strand.
CCGCGACAGTTTTAGCATAAAGTTGGTATTCTCCTGGAAAGTCTGTTGTTGTAATTGGTGGCGAAGCCTTGGCAACTGGGAGATATTTCCACTCTCTGGAAATCTCAGCGATAACTTCTCCGCCTTTCCACATCCTGGCAGTTATGGAGTACGTGATTCTGCACCGGTGCAAGCGTAAAGTAGAGCCACCACCTGGTATCTCAGTTGTATATGCCGTTGAGACTGGTCGTGTTGCCTCCATAGAAGGGGGTAAATAATGCTGTTCATGTCCTTTTGAACAGCATGTTGACTGATCACCCACAAATTCGGGGCAAGACGAAGGAATCTTGAAGAAGAAGGGCTTAGCACATTCGCCAGTGGATTTCTTTTCTTCGAAGCTGTCAATGGGTAGCGTGTGTGTCATCTTAAGCAGCTACATACTGTTACAACTGGAATCAATTTACACTCATCGTGGCGTGAACTCACCTGGTGAGTTCGCGAAATTGTAGTAATTGGCCGGTACCAAACCATGCCAGGGTCAGGAACGACGTACATGGAGACCTCTAGAATGCCTGCGAGATTTTCCATCAGCCTAGCTGCATAATAATAAATCAAATTGAGACGTACCATGTAACACAAGCTCTACAAAGCCGAGTTGGTCCCTTCCAGTCCAGCCGCTCCCAGAAAGCTCAACAATACCATTTAGACTGCCATCTCCAAAAACTGTTGGATGTCCTCCATGGAAGCCATCCGCATCATGACTTGCTAGTCTTAGCATCAGCATTGTCTGTTACTTTGTTGCAAGTGCAAACAAATATCTGCGCCTAATATTGAACTATACATTTATAATGGTTGGAATAAAATAGGAATGCTTCTGGCAGAGGGCATTTGGAAGTGGACTTTTCTAATCTCTTTGTTAGTGGAACCACATTGGAACTTACACCTCATACGACGACCTTTCTCACAACCAACTTGCCTGGCTTTGTCCTAGCCGCTGCCTTGACAATAGCGTTTACCTGAGTGGGTAGCCATAACCGAGAAGTACAATGATCAGCACTGTGAATTTAGCTAGAGAAATTACATGGTTGTTCTTAATTGTGTATAGTTAGTATGTAGGGTGTTATTCAAAACGCATTGGGCAAGATTTGCTTCTCAACTCGGACCGCGCAGAAGTCAGCTAAAACTGCCGGGTCGGGCAGATAGAGAGGGCAAAGCCTCCACTGCCTCCGCCTCCGAAAGAGACGTGAAAGACGTCGGGGATGTTAGCACGGATTTGGCCGAGGATCAAACAATGGTTTGATTAATTGTTCATGCCAGAGCCAGCGTCAAAGTGTTTGTGTCAGCAGGATTCATTTAGGTTGATTAGGACTATTCGACTATTCCGACTATTCCGACTATGCCGACTATTTCGACTCCCTCGAATTTCCCGACTACGTCGAATTTGCCGACTATTCCGACCATGTCAAAATTTTCGATTATTCCGACCATGTCGAATTTCCGACTCATGTCCGATAGGCAAGGTAATGGAGTGGTCAAAACTTGCCATTCTCAGTATTTACTAGCAGTTTAAGCACGCCCCTAAGTATTATTCGCTTTGTCAACTTATTTATTAATTGATTAGAGGTGTCATGAAGGGACCAGTTGGACCTGGTGGTCTCACAGGCCCAGGCCTGGAGAGAGTACTTGATTGTGCCGGGTACATTACCAGTAACCGAGCCAACAGGAATCTCACAGCTACCCCTGTAGGAACTCGAGGACACTCCATAGCTGGTTATTCCCTTTCCTCCTCAAGCAAAGATGGACAATTCCAATCGCCCTTAATGTGACGATCCAAAGGCTCCGACCATGTCCATAGTGTAGTATTTCTTCCAAGCACGGTTGTGTGGTAATTATTCAATAGCTATTGCAGTTCTGATTTTAAAATTTGTATTGCATTTTAAGAGAATAATGCCCCTATAAAAATTAGTTGGCTGGGCATATCTTATTGGCGAGTTATTCTAATCTAGGCCACCCTGCCGTAGATAAGACCAGACGTCTTTTACCCAGCAAAAACAACCCAGACGACCCAGTCGTCTATATTACAACAATTGACAGGCTTTGAAGCTGGGAGTAGCTCCAAGGTCGTCAAAGCGAGTCGGAGGATCGGACTATGGCAGCCCATTCAAGAGACACTACCTCGAAAAGTGCACCACCACACATGCACTATGCTTGTTGGCACGAAGGGCTAGTCTGTTCGTTTTTGTCCGATATTAGTGGTTATAAATTTCCATTGGTAGTCAAAATCTGGAATCTTACTCCGCACTAATCCAAATACATTATTAGCGCAGCTCTCTCATGGCAAGATATCTGGTACTGTTGCTTACATTCAAGGACTGTTACGTTGTCAAAGTGTTTGGTTAGTAATGCAAAGATCTGGATTTTGCAACAGTCTTGGTACATCTGACTCACAGGATTTACTGTCTCGCAGCACTATAATGCCATACAAATTAATACCCGCTCTACCGCACTGTCTGGTGAGATTCACGTACACAACGAAGATTGCATCCACTCTGGTTCCCATGAGGATGGCTGCAGCACGCTGCAAGAGGTAGTGCCCTGTTTTGGAGGACATTTGGAGGCGACGCTGTTGCTGAAGCAATCATTACTGCAAGGAAAATCGAATATGGCTGCATTTTTGAGTGTATCCTGCTATAGTAATGCAAGGCGAAGAATCTCGAACTGTTCTCCGTGGGGCAGCCCGACTATTTAATAAGTTTTATTACGATACACTGCTCGTAATGGTATGCTTCAGACAGTGAGACGAGAGGTAGCTTTTACATAGCTCAACATATCTAATACGAGCCGGGTTGACAGGCCATAATGTTCGTCAGCACTAGTTGGAGATTACCTGTACAGGTTCTTGACAGGCCATAGGCCGTAACTACTTGCCATTGGCGGCAAAATGTCTGCCATGTAAGTCCCTTCAATGGCGAACCTGTGACCACTGAGCCAGGTCAAGCAGTTCTTCCTGATGCTGGCTGTGGCTTAGTCGGTTGGGCCAGCAGGCAGCGTACTCATTATACTACAGCCGTGGAGCTAGACAACATTACCGAATTGGAATATAATAAGTGTGCTTAGAGATGAGTCGGAGAGTGCTGTACGGCGGTACGACTATGGGGCAAATGATCGCCTTCGTAGTCGCATTGCAGCTTCAGTCCATTCTCAACGGCTAGAAATAAAGCACTATCCTGGGCTTGAAGTAGTCTCTACATTTTACATCTTCCTGAGATAGATACAGATACATATGGTTGAACAACGACTCTCGCAGCCAGAATTTGTTTTTGCCACGAGCGCATAATTCCCCAATACTTGGCCATTTCCACTGAATGCTCAATAGTCCTTATACCGCAGTCTTGCTCACCCCTTCTGAGAAATATATCTCCGATAAGAGACAGATAGTAACTTCCGCCTGATGGCTCAGTACAAAGTCTGGCCGCACTGTTCCTAGCTGACAAAGGTTTCCAGGCACGCTAGTCACTCAAGCTGTAATCCGTGCCAGTATCGCACCAGAGTCGTTAAGGTCCCAGATATCAGTGAATACTCCATGCCGCTCATCGAAGAGGTAGACAGAAAACTCTGCAGCAAACACAGGACGACCAGTTGGCTGAATTCCCTTAAAAGGGCCGGTATGTGTGCCACTTTGATGAAACTGCACCGCAATTTTATTGCCCTCAATTATAATATGCCTAGGGTTCCACGTCCAGTCAGGAAACCCATTCCACAACTCTGTAAATGTATCTGTTACCTCAACCGGAGTCTTTGGCACGTCGTTGATACGAATAGTTGTAGAATAAAAATTGCGCATAGCTGCAACATCGTGTTGATTGCTCACTGTAAGATATGATAGGAATTTCTGGCGTAGCTCTTCGATTTGCATTTTGAAGCTGGTTTGCATCAAAAGCTATAGGTCACTTGAAAACTGTATGAGTTTATGGAGTTCTCGGCGGTTGTTTTACTATAGAGAAACCAGACAAATTAAGGACTAAAACTATAGAGGGTTTTATACAACGTTGCTCAAAACTAGCGGCAGATGTAGATTCTTAAAAGGCACCGTAACACAATAGCTCCCATGCCAATGCGGAGAAGCTTACCTAGGCGCAGAAAACGGTGAAAAGGTTGCGCCGCCAACATGAACTGCATCAAAGGGAAGACCCACTGCCTTTTTTTCTCTCGGCAACCTTTGGGCTGTGCGAAAACGTTATTCGTGAGGTCGGCTCGCCGAAGACACCAGCGGGTCAGACATGCCAGCCACGTACACTTGTCGGGCAAAAAGTCGGAAGAGTCGGAAGAGTCGGACCAGTCGGGTTTGGCTCTGAAGTGAATGAATCGTAGTAATTCCGGCGCTAAACGCGGGTTAGAAACTGTCACCGAATGCAACTTCACCGTAACTTGTATTGTAAGCTAGTACTTACCGGGCTGACATGCCGTGACGCTCGTCTGACGGCCCCGATAACTCTAACCTCCCATCCTTTCCAGTCAAGTCAGCGCTACTCGAGGCAGCTGCTCACAGGGTAGCCTCAAAACTTAGAGCCGAACCGTTGTCCGGACTTGTAGAAGGCCAGCGCCGCCCTCTGAGTGGCGAAGGATTAGTGTGGCCAGGCCGGCCGTCGGATTTGTTTTCTGCTCGTTGGTCAGCTTTTTTTTGTAAGGCTATTAGCCCATTATAAGACACATAGTAAATCGTATCTAGTACTCTCTCCCATGCTCTCTAAAGTACTCTCTATAGTACTCTCTATAGTACTAAGGAGAGTACCACCATTGAGTATAAGTAATAGAGGGGGTACTGGTGAGAGCGCTGGACAGAGCTATACAGAGATCGCTCTCATTAATAATATCTCTACGGATTATTGCTTCTCACCTCTCCAGCATAAGCAGAAAAAAACATTTCAAGTGTTGGCGCACGCTAAACTAGCGTGCCCCTGGTAGCTAGTACTCCTCTTGGTCACAGCCTGGGATATGCAGATGTCGTTATCTTGCTATTAGACAACTGCCTGCCAAGGTTCACGCTTTTCCCGTCCTGCAAAGCCTGCCAGCTCTATGACAGTAGAAAACATCCTTGAAAGAGCCCGTTTTCTTTGCGCAGCACAATGTATAACATTATCGCATGTTCTTGCCTGGTTTAAATCGGAAGTTGTCGATCAACATTGGCAAACATCATGGACGTAGCATCCCAAAGCAGCACACTCTCTTTAGCCCGGCGAGACGGAGTTCACCCTGGCCGCGGGCGTTCCAGCACTGGTTGCTTTACATGTAGGGCCAGAAAAGTTAAGTGCGGTATGGGATAGTCCCGAGCGCAAATTCCGCGTCAAAAATTGCTAACAGTGTATGTTCTGTAAGATGAACGTCGCCCAACATGTGCCCGATGCGCAACTGCGGTTCGTGAATGCCTCGGCTATACCGAATCCTTGATATGGGTTAATCAAGGAGTTGCGCAACATGCAGACAGGGACAGCCGATATTTTCATCAGTCGCATCATGGAATCATTGGCCCACCACAGTCTACCGCGGATATCACTGACTTGGCATTTGCTCCTATTTTATATCCTAGACGTGACGCGTCACTGAAAGTTTACCCGTCTTTACCACTGACTGGATTTAAAGACGATATAGTCATCTCCCATATGATGACAAAGCTTGCCACTGGCCACCTATATGGCCTCGCCAAGATCAACATCCCTGGCAGCGAAACCAAAGCCCCATATTCAACGATGGAATGCCACGGTGCATCCAACACAATATATTTGTCCATGTTGAGCGCTGCCGAAGCTTTCTTTGGGAACTTCTACAAAGTTACAGATCTGTTGGATCACTCGGTGGTTTTGTATCGCGGCGCACTAGCTGCGCTACGAGATGATTTGACGCTTAATTATAACGACGCGGTTTATCATACATCCTATATGAGGATGTGGACCTCATTATTACTTTGCTTGTATGAGTGGATTTTCTCCACTGACTCTACAAGCTGGCTGAATCACAGTCAAGGCCTTTCAACCATGGTTCGTGCTTTTATTTTCAAGGCAAGGCCTTGGGGTGTTAGAGTAATGGACTTATGCGATTGTAGATGCAGTTGGTTGGCCCCCAGGCATTCAGGCCCCGTGACGCGCATGCTTTACTTCAGGCCAGTGTGCCCTTAATTGTGAGTTGCTATTGGCATTAGTAAAAGACACATGGTAACTGACCAAAGTTGTTGCCAATGTAGTTGTTCAGCCATCTTGTGAGGCGACGACGCTGCTTTCTTGAAGATTTATCCTGGCAAATTCTTGACTGCGAAGGCTTACAGGTGCCACCAGCGCCGAGCCTAGAGTTGTTGAAGATATTTCTGCTTATTCCTGGCATAATGGAAGACGTTGACAACACTGCCAGGCCAATACCTCATACAAGACTACATGACAGAATAGTCCACCTTTGGCATACCCTTTATCAATGGAGGCAAAGTTGGGACGAGGTTCACCGTAAGCAATGCACGGTGCTACCCACAACTGCTCGCTCTTCTATCTGTCTAGATGAAGACGGAATTGCGCTCTTTGATACGGTCATTCACTTTGATACCGTGGAAGCAGCAATTGATGCCATTTACGTCAACGTTGTTGCACTTTTTCTATACTCTTTATCCAGCCAACTCAGGTGTATCGGGGTATTTCCGCCGCGCGCAACAGAACCTAGAAAGGCAGCCAAGCACGCTGACAGCCCATTACGTGCGCTAGACGAAGGCTCGCCAGCGTGTCACGCGGTCGAAATATGCCGCCTCCTGGATAATGTAGTCCAAGGAGACCATGCAAGCTTTGGTTCTTACATCTTGCTGTTTCCGGTCCGAGTAGCGCTTGTTCACCTAAGACAGAAGCCGATGATTGCCCGTTGGCTGCAACGCTTTCTCGGACAATTCACAACTTCACAAGGATTTCTGATTGGCCGACACTTACTAGATGAGGCTCACGACTTCTGCGTACTGGGAATCCAATGAATGTATGGATTTAGCATGTACTCGTATTTAGTTGCTTAGCGTGTAATATGTTGGACTAAGAATCTTGGCAAAACAGTAAGATGCTAACCTTGGGAGATATTCCTTATTTCACATCTTCTGCCCGACGCGACGTGTTTAATTCGGAATAATAACAGCCCAATCGCTTGGAGATTTTCCCTTAGGACCATTAGAGCGTAGATTGCGACTCTTTAAATATAAACGCTAGGGGAGTTAATTGTCACTAAATAGTAAAGCCTGTAGGGTTAAGATGGCAAGACGTTTACTTAAATTCTGCTCTATAATATAATAAGTTAGCCAAGGTAGTCCTTCAGGAAGATTACCTGTGTCAACAGAGAACCTGACAGCGGTCTACTCAAACCGGGCTATGCTCACGGATTTTAAATGGAGTTAAGCAGTATTCCCGCAATCCACCAGTGATGCGGCCCAGAGCGGCCGCTAATTATGATCGTGTTGGCCTTGCCCGCGACACTCAAGAGTTCGGGAATATGCAGCTTGTCGATCTTTGACCAGAGCCGGCCCATCACGAGAGGACGAAAGCTCCCTCACCCGTTGCTGCTGTCCTTCCATGGGTTGATCCAGCAAAAGCAATCTACAACAACTAATAACCAATCTACGCCTGGATTTGGAATAGCCTGTTAGACGCGGCCGCTCTTAACCTTCCACCGTGCCGAATGTCACGTCGAGCGGCCGCCGTCATTTACGCAGCTAGGTGGTTAAACGGATTTACCTTGCAGAGAAGCGATTTAATCTGCTGCCTATGGGATGGGAGTCCCTAAGATTATTTCGAACGACTTTATCTATATAAACAGGCTCTTCTGTCGGTGTCGATACAAACCGCAGTCGCACTGCAAAACTTAGCTTTCCATACATTACTATTTCAAAACTGCAATCTATATTGCCAAGACAACATCATGGCAACTCAATCCAACTTCCTTGCGCCGATAAAGCAACTCTTTATAAACAATAATTACGTCAATTCCACGGGCAAAGCTACGTAGGTAAATTGTTTGACAAAATACAAAACTAGCGACATCTAACCAGATACAGTTTTCAGGTGTACAATCCCGCCGACGGATCCCTGGTTGCTGATGATGTTCCTATTGCCGACAAGCAAGATGTTGACGCTGCCGTTGGTGCTGCCCAAGCGGCATTCCAGTCGTGGAAGAGTATTGGGCACGACAAGCGTCGGGATATACTACTCAAGTTTGCGAGGCTTCTCATTGACCACGACGAAGAATTATGTTATTTAACCAGAATCACGAATGGATTGCCCGTATCTCAGCAGTACGAAGTGCAATATGCAGCATCAATTTTCGAGTAAGTGTATCATGTTTGGATTCATCTGAATCGCCACTTTCTAATTGCTCACAAGGTACTACGCCGGGTGGATTGGCAAGGTACATGGTGACGCAACGCCTCTGGAAAATGGTGTTCTCACCCTCTCTCACTACGAGCCCTATGGTGTAACTGCTGGAATTACTCCCTGGTAAGAACCAGTTTGCCTTGATCTGGTCTTGATCTGCGCTAATTAAAGTTTTCCATTACAAGGAATTCTCCCTTGGTCATGATGGGATTCAAAGCAGCGCCAGCCCTCGCCGCAGGGAACTGTTTCATTCTCAAGCCATCCGAAAAGACGCCATTTGCATCCATTTATCTTGGCAAGCTAATTGCAGAATCCGGGTTCCCTCCTGGTGTTTTCCAAGTCCTCACCGGTGACGGCTACACTGGTGCCCTTCTCGCAGAACACCTTGAAATCCGAAAAATATCCTTCACTGGCTCCGGCGCATCTGGAAAGAAAGTTCAAGTGGCAGCAGCAAACAGTAATCTCAAGCAAGTCACCCTTGAGCTCGGTGGCAAATCTCCAGCCGTCGTATTTGCCGACTGCAACCTTGAAAAAGCCGTGCAAGAGACCGTGCGGAGCATTTTAGCCAAGACGGGGCAGACTTGCATTGCAATCAGTCGCATCTACGTGGAAAAGCCAATTTACAGTGAGTTTGTCCGGCTATACAAGACTGAGATGGAGAAGCAAGGCCAACTATATGGCCCTCCGGAAGACCCTGCGACAAGACTTGGTCCGCTTGTGGATAAACTTCAACTGGACAGAGTTGTTGGGTTCATTGACAGGGCCGTACAAAGCGGGAACCGTCTATTGTCTGGCGGCAAACGCCTAGGAAGCACTGGATATTACATTGAGCCAACAATATTCACGGACGTGCCGCCGGACCAAGAAATCATGACGGAGGAGATCTTTGGGCCCGTGTCCGTCATATCCCCATTTTCGACCGAGGAAGAAGTGTTGCATCTTTGTAATAATACAAAGTATGGACTGAACGCTGGCGTTTTTACAGGCAATCTCGGCAAAGCCTTGCAATTTGCCAACGCGCTCGAGAGCGGCAGAGTTCTTGTTAATTCGCTCAGCAATCATTCTTTTGCGTTTCCGTTTGGTGGCGTCAAGGAATCGGGTCAAGGCCGCGAGTGCGGCTTGGAGGGTATAAAAAGCTGGCTGCAAGTCAAGACCGTTTTTGTAGATGGCAACCCATAGTGTATTGTCACGGTATGGCAGAAACTGACGAATGAGCGTAAGCAACCAGCTAGAAGAAAGTATTTGATCACCGATGAAAGGATCAATCACTATAAAAAGGCTTCGTCAACCCCCAATAGCTAGACAGAAGAGCACTGCTCTTCATCTAAGGCCTGCATACAATTTACATCTTGTGGCTGCGACCGAAGCACACCTCTGCGCAACAAATTTATATGGCAATTAGAAGTGACGCGTTCTATTGCGCGATAAGTTGGAACCGCAGGAGCCTTTTATTGTTGGATAACCCATTCCCCCAAATAAATTTGGAAAGTTGGGACGAATTGGTGTCAGTTGGGACCGACTGGCGGCTTGTGACGTCGGGCGGCCTCAACATGCACGTCTACAGCTGGTCCGTGTAGTTGGCCTCGGGTAGACAAAAACTGCAAATTCTGGACTTCGAGAGGCCAACAGAGGCGCACTGCCGCCAATATAAGCAGCTCCTCCCGGATAAGACGCGACAATGTTGCCCGCTTAGTGTCACTGCCAAATGCTCTCGCGCTCCTGCCGCAGAATGCAACGCGCTCAGAGACAGATTGACGCCGTAAAGGTCACAGATTGACGCCATAGAGGTCACGTATTAACATTTTTCTTCCAGAGGGAGTCGTTTCAGTAATAGACAATACTATAGATGGCTTCTGACCTGCTTGCGGCCACAACCGAACTTCATAATTTGTTGGTGGTCTTGCCATTGGCATACCTTTGTTCCAGATTTCACATTTGTTTTTATACTTATAGGCCAGCTGTAGAACTGGCGCATGTGGCCAGAGTTGGACAAACTTGTACTATTAAAATAAAATGTAGTCTGAATTTGGACTAACCTGCTGCTATGTGATGAAAACACGTGTTAAACTTCAGCCAAAAGGCTCAGATGGTATCCCGATGAAAATCCGGCAACGGGCCAGATTCCTGTGTCCCCCTCCCGTGAACACTGGCCATCATTTCGACGAGCCAGGGTGGTGATCCTTTGAAGTGACACAGGCGGCAGAATGATTCTGCAAATAAATCACGGCGCTTGTTTGCGGGATATCTGCAAGATACTCACGACAGCCATGGATTCTAGCGGATAATGTGGATATGGATGGATCATTAGCCAGCGAAAGAATACTTGATCGACGGCTCACCAAGGTGAAAGAGGATGCAGGGTATCCAAAGTTGGCATGCATGGTCTGCAAAATGAATCCATGAAGCCTAGGTAACGGCTGCCGAAAGAGACGGCTATCTTTTTGCGCCATGATGCGTCAATTGAACATGGCGTTGAGCCTACCTTGCACGGGCTGCCGGCTTCTCTAAGCCAGCATACCCTGGCGCCAGTGTTGCACATATTTTAGAACAAAGTTGATCCATATACGGTAGTACTTGTCCCGTTGACATTGCCACAGAATCAAGAGAGCGAAATCTGTAACACGTAGTATTGTACTGTAATCAGCGCAAGAAGGTGGCCACTTGCTTCATGAATCAGCTTCAAAAATTATCATTCGGCATTGGCGACATTGGCCACACAATTTGGGCTGTTGACCCGCCGGGGCTTTGTCGCAATTCCTCCAAAAAGACCTTTGACAACGACAGTCGTCTACTGTTGCAAGTTGTCCAACCAATAAATGGGCTGCTGAAAGGAATCATGCGCCAATTTGTGTTCTTGGTGCTGATTTCTTCTGTAGCCGCGCGTTTGACACATTGATGACTCAGTTTCGGTCGCAAAACGGCCGTCTTCAAGCAGGCGTCACCACAATCTCCTTTTTTGTTTGGTCACTGGTGTGACAAATATCCATGTACATCTACCTGAAACCATCTTAGGCCAACATTCGCCAATTTGAGCCTTCATTTACATGCTTCTATGCAGCGCCGTCCCTCCGTTGTGCTCAAATTGCTGGAGACACGAACACGAATCTCATTATAAACAACTTGTTTGTGTCCACGAGCATTATGACTGTGAATAGAAGGCAAGGGACATGAGGAAGCTCACAAATTTGAAACCATTTAAGAAGCATAGTTTCCCGCCATCCAAGTAATTTTTCCTCTCAGTACACAAAAACCAGCACGCTCTACGAATTTTTTAAAAAACAAAACTACCAACTTCTACTTTTTCTTCTTGTTTATTCTTGTTTATTCTTACAGAAAAACATTCATCATGCAAGCTTTTATTACGACTGAGCAGAAAACCGATCTCCACATGGACATTGATATCCGCATGGCCAAGATTCGCAAGCTTCTCGGGAAACCGCAAGGCCTGCTTCCGGTTCTACCCCAAACCCCAGGGCGCGACTCGTTTGACTCGGCAGCCCTGGATAAGGAGGTTGCATCTTTCGGCGGAGACGTCCAAGCCTTGGCTATGGCCATGGCCGCGCAGGCCATTAGACAGATTCATACTTTTGAGTGTCTGTGGTACCGCGCGACCGAGTTTCACCGGCTCATGGCAGAAATCCACGATAATTGCCAACGGCCGCTCATGGCGGCCGAGGAGAGAGCAAAGGCAGACGTACTGGATGCGGAGAAGGCGCGGCGCATCAAGGACAACTTGCCCATGTGCAATACCTAGGTCTTGGTCCATTCTGGGGACGTTTTTGTCTTTGCGTTTGCTCTTTATTTATCTGTGATGGCACCGTCTTTTTAGGGGCATCCAGAAGTAGTTGGTTTAGAGACTTTTGGATTTCGGATGATAGATTGAGCGTGGACATCAGCAATAAATTTATTTCTTTTTAAACTTTCCTTCCTCTTGAGAGTGAACTCTTGTTGTATTGAACTGTGAATGTATGCCCGTTGGTTCCGGCGGACCAGGTCCTGCGTTGTTCCTCTAGTTGCAACTTGCCGATCAAGCATGACATTTCGTCGCGACCAAGTCTACGTACGCACAAATTTATATAAAAATATAGGTTTTTGGCAAATAAGTACATATACTCCGTAGAAATGCCACCATCTAACTGTTGGTGTAAGATTTTCGGCGCTATGACGTAGGAGGACTGGAATGCTTGCCGACCTTAGCCATGGACTCCCAACGTGGCCTTTCTAGCTCGAGGCTATGTACCTTGCGTATATCTTATGCGTATAATATATATTATACGTATAAAAGGTAATTAAATGCTTTCCCAATACGAGCATGTACCAGTAGCATCAACAAGATGGGAACAACTTGCGAGAATACATCGGAATGGGTTGATTCCAAATTGTGAGGCCCGCCAATGACGACCAGCTAATTAATCAATTGTCGCTTCTAATCCATCATAAATGCTTGAACCTAGACTTTAGCCGTCTATCCGAAACATACTCTTTATCGTCCTATCGTCCGTCCGTCAAGAGGCTTGCGACACTCTGCAACTTACAGCTTCGGGTCAAAACCCGCCACCCTGTGCCGTGTGCCGAGATGATCAATCAAGAAATTCACTTGTCTCCTTGGTCGTAATATCTACTGGCTACTGACTGGATTTTAGCCCACAAGCTCTTGTCTCAGGTGTGGTGCGGGATGCAGGGACCTGCAAGGGCAATGTCTCCAGTGGGCACGGAGCAGCCTTTGACGACAATCAGGGCGGGCTATCACTTTCAACTGTCGCAGAGATTTCCATCTTGCCAAAATATCTCCTAAATTCCGGGCTAATCTCAGTGTGCAAAGCTTCTCATTGGCTGCAGGCTAGACATCCGGCTGGTCACCATATCCTGCCTGAGACACCAGAGCTCGATTAGGCGATGCTGACCTTGCACCGGAATGTCTACACATTTTTGAGCTTTCAGACGGCCGTCATGACTGCTCCATTGGGAGCTGCTGTGGTCAATTGACTTTAACTAGGATTAGGTTGTAATAAATAGCTATCCAAGCTCTCCTCGTAGTTTCTGTGATGGACTTCCACGCAAACCAACACCACGGTCAAAATGGCCAAGATGGCCAAAATATCGAAAATGGAAGACGATTCCGCTCCCGTGTCTCCCATATCAGACTGCTCAGACCTCTCCGACGCCATCACGCTCACATCCATCGACCTGCACCGCCCAGAAAACCCTCCACCTAAACCTCTACCGCTCACCGCGTCCGAGATCCAGCGCCTCGGCCGCCAGCGCCCAGCCATCTTCTCGTCCACGGCCATAGAGGTGCTGTGCGTGGTCTCCATCGTCATGTCGCTCATGATGTCCGAGTACTTCACCTCTGGCTTCAACATCATCCTGCCCACGCTCGACCGCGCCATCCACATCCCCGAGGCGGCGCGCACCTGGCCGACGGCGGTGCCCAACCTCGCCGCGGGAGTCACCCTCTTGCCGTTTTCCCGCCTCTGCAGCCAGCGCGGCGCCCGCCCCGTCTTCCTCGCCGGCCACGTCTGGCTGCTCATCTGGTCCGTCGCCGCGGGTTCTTGTTCCTACCCGACGCCGCTCATCCTCTGCCGCGCCATGCAGGGCGTCGGCTTCGGCGCGTTCCTCCCCGCGGGCCTCTCCGTCCTCGGGCAAATCTACCGCCCCGGCCCGCGCAAGAACCGCGTGTACTGCGTCTACGGCGCCTTTGCGGCCGTGGGCTTTTACTTTGGCATCCTCACCGCGGGCGTGGCCGGGCAGTTTGCTAGCTGGCGCTGGTTCTTCTTCCTCGGGGCGGGACTGCAGGTCGTCGTCGTCGTCGTGAGCTACGTCGCCATCCCGAAGGAGCTCGGCGACGTCGACCCGAGCGCGAGGATGGACTGGCTGGGGCTCGTGACGTCGGTGCCGGCGATTGCGCTCATCAACTTTGCCTTTGAGGATGGGAACCACGGCCCGGACGGATGGGGCACGCCGTACATCATCGTGTGTCTTGTTCTGGGGGTCGTGTGCATGGCGCTGACGATTTACGTGCAGGGCTGGGTGTCTGCGCAGCCGCTGGCGCCGCGGCACATTTTCAAGCCAAAGTACATGCTACGGCTGTTTGTGGCCTTGTTTTGCTTTTATGGTGTGAATTCGATTTTTCTGTTTTACACCAGTTTGTAGTAAGTGCTCCTCCTCTTCTTCTTCTCCTTCTTCTTTCCCCTCTTCGTCTTCCTCCTTCTCCTCCCCTTGCATCTTTCAACACAAATATCCAAATGGATTGCTAATTTTCAACGTAGTCTCGGCAACGTCCTCAAAGCAGGCCCATTGCTGTCCGCCGCATGGTACACCCCCCTCTTTGTCGGGGGCATCCTCCTCGCCATCGTGGGCGGTCTCGTGCTGCACATCCTCTCCAACCAGATTCTCCTCGTCATCGCCTCGCTCGGCTTCCTCTTTTGCGTGCTCCTGTTCGCCATTATTCCCATCGACGCCGCATCCCACATGTCATCGTCCACGCTATACTGGGCGTACATGTTCCCCGCCATGTGCTGCTCCACGATTGGCATCGACCTCTCCTTCAACGTGACCAACGTCTTCATCACCACGGCGCTGACCAAGCGCGACCAGGCAACCGTGGGCGGCCTGACGAATGTCGTCATCTACGTGGGCAGCTCTTTCTGCCTGGGCCTGAGCGAGCTCTTCATCTCGTCGCTGTCCAAGACGGAGAACGGGTCGAGAAAGTCGCTGGCGGAGCAGTATCGGATCGGGTTCTGGCTGGGCGTGGGGCTGGCTGGCGTGGGGATGATGTTGACAATGACGATGCGGTTGGGGTCGGCGTCGGCGGAGCTGACGGCGGATGAAAAGGAGGAGATGCGACTGGCCGAGGAGGCGGCGGCGGGAGAGGGCAGGAGGGAGAAGGATGAGAAAGAAGTAATAGACGAGGGAATTGCGTTGGAAAGAGCAGAGACATTGGTCAAGGAGGATGCGTGGGAGGGTGGCGTGAAATTGGTGGGCAGAGATGGAGATTGGGAGAAGGGCAGAGGTGGGATGGAGAGTCGAGATGAAGTTGAGAGCAGAGATCGAGCTGGGGGCCGAAATCGAGTTGAGAGCAGATATGAATTGGAGAGTAGAGACGGGCTGGACAGCAGAGCTAATTGGCAGAGGGCAAACAGGAATGGGGGTTCAAGGGTGTGGGAAAGGAGGAGGGGTTAACAGGCGCGTAGGCTGTTGTTGATATCAAGTCGGAGAAACGAGTGAAGAATGAGAGGAATAGAAAAGAGAACAACAAGAGAAAGAAAAAACGGATGGCATGCTCAAGCACCGGCGTATTTGATACTCATTTTGAATATGTGTTGGAATACTCTAAATGCTATGATTTTGGGTAGATTAAAAAATTATACTTGCTCCATGTACAATGAAATGAAGAAGAGGTATGAAAACGAGCAAGGACAAAAAAAAAGGCGAAAAAAAGGCGAAAAAAGCCAATAAAAGTAATCCGGGTATAAATTCATGATGCAGGCTCTTCAATTACATGTCGTGTGGCAGAGTGTTCCTAGACAGCCTCTTTGGGGTCAACGACTTGGACAGCAGGACCTTCAATCTTCTTCACCTTGCGCCCTTCCCACCAGGACATGGCGCCGGCCATCATGGCGACACCGCAGCCGAGGCCAATGAATGTTCCCGTCGCCCAGCCCTGAGTTTGTTAGCAATTTGGTTCTTGTCAAGTTTCTGTTGGGGAAGACGGTGTGAGGTGCCTACTGGACGATCTATGCGGTTGTAGTGCCACATGAAAAAGCAGAGAACGGCTTGGAGAAGGGTATTGAGAACCATCATCCAAATTGTAAAGCCAAGCTTCCAGACGGGCGTGGGAGGGGCCCTTCGGCCGGTAAAGGTCGCAGCCTTGCCGTCGGCGGTGACGGGGGGCTGGCCCTCTTCCGAGTCGGTGTACCAGGCGGCAGGACGGAACCAGCCCTTGTTCTGGTTGACGAGCTTGGTCATGGCGGCGCGGTTGTGGAGGCGGGCGCCGTAGAGGTAGAGATAGAGATCGCGGAACCGCCAGGGGGCGAGGCCGAAGCCGGTGACGCAGAAGAGGGCGTTGAGGATCTGGGAGGAAATCTCGAGCCAGATTTTGCGGGGGGAGGAGTTGTCGTCGGCAGAGGGGTGGTTCATGGCGGGGGCGGCCTTGAGGAGGAGGAAGAACAGCATGGCCTAGGGTGAGAGGTTAGTGGTGAGTTGGGGGATTTGATTGCAGAATGACATACACCCCATGCCTATTTATTTTAGTGTTAGTAACGAGTCTCGTAACAGTCGAATGGACAGTGATTGGTGAGTAAGAGTGTGAGTACGTACGACAATGTTGAGACAGTAAATGGTGATGAGAAAGCCAGCCGGGGTAATAAAGAATTTCCAAAAGGCAGCAAGACCGTGCTTAATGGTTGGACCAATTGGGGCCTTTTTGCCTTGTTCGGGTCCGTGACTAGGATGCCAGAGGTGATGTTTTTGCTGCCCCTGCTCGTGCTGCGCATCGTGTGACTGGTTTGGCTTTGATGTGGAAGGGTCCTCGGCTGTGGTGGATGAGGTTGTCTCGTCGACAAGAACGGGCGACGCCCTCTTCTCATCCTGGTTGTCCCGGGTGCCCTTTTCCGTCACAGATTTCCAGGTGTCACTGCGGACAAGACCAAGGCGGCCTGTATCCTCATAGACGGCGGCAAGACGGGCGGAGTGACCCTGGGAGTTGAAAGTTATGTTGGCGGCGCCATTGTCCATGTCGCGGAGCTCTGTGAGGTTGGGGGCCTGGGCGATGGCGGTGCCGGCGGCCTGCCAGATGCCGAGCTGGGGGCTGGCGTTGAGGACGGAGAGGGAGGCGCGACGGGCGCGGGTGACGATGCCGGCGGGTTGCTCAGCCAAGTCTGTAGATGCTCGCGGCAGTGAAGCCATTGCGATGAGTGTGATGTGGTGTGTTTGATCGAGGTTGGATGATTGAGGCGTTTGCGATGAATACAAGTCGATGCAGGTAAAGGTAAAGGTACAAGGTACAAGGTACAAGGGTACCTGGGGGCAGAGGCAAATTGGACCAGCCACAGACGGCTAGTATTTACAGGGAGAGTTGGCGAGGCGCAGCGCTGAACGGCACTAAACATGCACTGACAACTGAAAGTACCTCGGTGGTAAATGAGGACGGAGTACAGTACAGTACAGTACAGTACAGTAAGTAGAGCTGGGCCAATTGATTGCACTGGTTCCAATATGTATCAAGTAATGACAGCGGAAAATGGCAAAGAATAAAGCCGGGACGGAGATGTGGCGAGAAAGAAAAAAAAGGAAAAAGCTAGAGGTGGAATAAAGGGTTCGTTTTTAGGCTCAAGCCACCTGCAGGATGCACGGTGCAGAATGCAAGCTTGGCGTGAGATTAGCGCATCACGTAGCAGTGGTAGCAGGTCGGAAACAATGCGATGCAAGCATTGACTTTGGGGCGAGACGAGGGCGAGGGCGAGACAGGGGACGGGGAGTAACAGTGCAGTGGGCCAGCAGTGGCCAGTCAGTGGACCAGTGGTTGGTTAGTGGCTATCCAGCCCAGTGGTAGAGTTGTTGCTTGAGTGGCAGCTCAGTTCAGTGCTGTGGACAGTGGTTGAGTGGTAGTATTGGTGGGGTGGTTGAGTGATCAGCGCTAAGCTTTAGCTTTGTGGAGCTCTCGGTAGCGTCGCCCATGCCGTTCCGTTCCCAGCGTTTTACAGTTATTGTTTTGATGATTGTGGATGATGGAAAATCTTTCGTTTATAACTGACTTTCTTTTTCTTTTCTGACCCTGGGGCCCTGGGGGTCAGCATGGCCGGGAGCCGAAAGTGGCCCTCTGCGCCGGAAGATGCCATGCCTAGCAGGTACCTAGACTACTTGTGTACGTACTACTAGTAAGAACTAAGCCCAGGATCTGGATTCAATAGGGAGGAACAAGATTAAAGGGCACGTTACATGCAAGGATTCATCTACTCGTTTTAATTTGTCTGATTCTTCCGATTTCCTTTTCGCTTTCGTTATCGCGGTTAGCATGATGCTGGTGAAATTTTCAAGACCCCTGTACGCGGAGCAGGCGAAGAGTTTGTCTTGTACCGTCGCACTTGTCCTTGTGTGTCACGGTACCTTGGAATTTGCCGTCGGCGCCGAGGTAAGGCTTGCAGGCCGAGCCGGGGTGGTTTAGCACACCGATGCGAGATGGAGTGGAATGCTCAATTGCTGGCGCTCCGGTACCTGCCGTGATTCGAATCAAGAATAGTCAAAGAAGAAGGAAAAAAAGAAAGAAAAAACTCCGGAGGCGCCTCCAATGCACAATTCGACTTGCTAAACGCCGGTTGCAAGGCCGGCCAGCAGTCCATGGAACGTGGATGGTGGATGTGGCTGGTGTCGATCACCTAGCAGCGGCCGGTTCCAGCGGACAAAAGCATGCTGAACTGTTGAACCGTTGGAACCGGAAGCATCGTCACCAGCCACAGCAAAGTCACCAGTCAAAGTCACCAGGTTACAGGATTCTGTTCAACTGCCGATTGTCCCGCTAAAGAAAAGAAAAATGCACGGGAAAAAATGGACAATTTCAGACGAAGTATCCGCCTTGTCCCATCAAATCGTCTCCATACCAGTACAGTTGATGGAGACGAGTACCCAGAGATGGCCATCTGCCCCTCCCGCACCGCCCAGCGGCACCCTGATTGCCTGATGATTGGACCAGTAGCTGCAACAGATGCTAGCATTGTGGCTGCAGGGTCCCTGCCATCGCTCGGTATCTGCCATATATAGTCTAGAGTGGCAAGGATGAAATCAATAACGAGCGCCATCTAGATGACATAATGATGGCTCATGCCCACGTAAACATCAGCTCATCAAAAATATGAACATGGAAACATGAAACATAATGAATAAATAAAATAAATAAATAAATAAATAAATAAAATAAAACCAACAAGAGCGCAAAAGAACGCAGAAAGAACGCAAAAACGCAAGAATCCGCAACCATGCATCACCCTGTGGTCAGCCGCACCGCAAATGCCCGCTAGCCGTGAACCGAGGCCCTGGAACCCACTGAAGCCTCGCTGGGTCCGGCTTCCAGGCTCTGTGCTCTATGCCGTCATGATCTTCCGCCACTGAAAAACACCGCTATACTGCACTAAGCCGCCTACGGCTTCGGCAGGCAGGTCCACCAACAACGCTAATCAGACCTAATCAGACCTAATCAGAACCTACAGGCCCTGCAAGTTCCGTCTCCAGGCCTCTTTGTCTCACCCGCTGCTTCCAAGAGTCCACTAAGCCCACTGTAGACTACCTGCAGCCCACTGTAAGCCCGGTCGGCTCCATCCTGCTAAATAGTAGTGACTCTTCTCGCAAGCCTCATCTCGCGATGCCTCGTCCGTCCACGATATTGCTCCTCCATCATCACTCCCAACCTCTCAATTGATCACGGCAGGGCATCCTCCTCTTTACATTCATCCCACCAGCGCCCGGCTTGAATTCTTCACCACCACAGCCTCTGCCTCACCTCAATTGGTGCTCCTTGCCAGCTCCGTTTGCTCGGCTCAGCACCCCTACACCAACACACCACACTACCAACACCACCATGTTTCGCACAAAATCCAGACAACCCGGTGAGCTCCTCCTCGAAGAGGGCCCAACCGGTACCGTCCTCGACGATGGCCGCTTCAAGATTCGCTTCCACAACGAGGCTCATTCCCTCTCCAACTGGTATCATGACCTCCAGATGAAGCGCTCCTGCAAGCATCCCACCAGCCGTCCTTCCTCACCTGCGCCTCCAAAATCCGACCCCGCCAGCATCCCCAGCCTCAACATTGCCATTCACATTGTTGGCTCTCGTGGCGATGTTCAGCCTTTCATCCCCATCGCCCAGATCCTCTCCAGGGCGCCCTACAACCACCGTGTCCGCATCTGCACCCATCCCGTCTTCAAGGACTTTGTCGAGGCCCAGGGCGTCGAGTTCTTCAGCATCGGTGGTGACCCCGAGGCTCTCATGTCCTACATGGTCCGCAACCCCGGTCTCCTGCCCAACCGAGAGAGTGTCAAGGCCGGCGATGTAGGCAAGCGTCGCGAGGAAATGTCCGAAATCATCAACGGCTGCTGGCGAAGCTGTATCGAGGCCGGCAACGGCATGGGCCCTCGCCAAACCGCCGCCACCGTCAGGGACCCCAAGCAGCTCTTCATTGCCGATGTCATCATCGCCAACCCGCCCTCCATGGCCCATATCCACTGCGCTGAGAAGCTCGGCATCCCCCTCCACATGGTCTTTACCATGCCATGGTCTCCCACCGACGCCTTTGCCCATCCCTTGGCCGCCATGAACTATGGTGGTGCGGACAAGAAAATGGCAAACTACATTTCCTTTATCATGATGGAACTTCTCACCTGGCAGGGGTAAGTACATACCTTCCATGTCTATTTCTACTACTTCGGCTAATGTCCCCAGCCTCGGTGACTTAATCTCCAAGTTCCGTCACCAGAAACTCGGCCTCGACCCCATCAGCCCCCTCTGGGGCTTCCATCTCCTTCCCAGACTCCGCGTCCCCTTTACATATCTCTGGTCCAAGTCTTTAATCCCAAAGCCCAAGGACTGGGCTTCCTACATTAACATTACCGGCTTTTCCTTTCTCCCTCTCGCCGACACATATACCCCTCCCGACGATCTAACCGCCTTTCTCGCTGCCGGTCCCCCTCCCATTTATATTGGCTTTGGTTCCATTGTAGTGGAAAAGCCAGAGGAACTCACAAAACTGCTCTTTGCTGCCGTCAAAAAGGCTGACGTCCGTGCCATCATCTCCAAGGGCTGGAGCAAGGTTGGCGGCGACGACGTCCCAGAAAACGTTTATCTCATTGGCAACTGTCCACACGACTGGCTCTTCCAGCGCGTATCCGCCGTTGTCCATCACGGAGGCGCCGGAACCACCGCCGCTGGCATCGCCAATGGCCGTCCCACCGTTGTCGTCCCCTTCTTTGGCGACCAGGCTTTCTGGGGCCAAATGGTCGCCCGTGCCGGCGCCGGCCCCGAGCCTGTCCCCTTCAAGGAAATGACTGCCGACAGCCTTGCCGAGAGCATCACCACTGCCTTGCAACAAGACATCCAGCAGGGTGCTCAAGAAATGGCCAAGACAATTGCCGCCGAAAACGGTGCCCAGGACACCGTCTCCGACTTTCTAGAGCGCCTCGTCAGCGAAGACCAGCTTCAGTGCGACCTCTGCCCCGACCGTCTTGCCACCTGGCTTCACAAGAAGACCGGCGCCCGTCTCAGCGGTTTTGCCGCTTCCTGTCTGGCCGACAAGGGCCTCATCACCCCAGACCAGGTCAAGCTGATCCAGCACAAGAGCTGGTACGTCGACGAAGGCGCCGAGCACCCTCTGGTCGGCATGGTTGCCTCGGTCAGCGGCTTTGCCACCTCTGTCGCCATTGCTGCCTCGGACTACTCCAAGGCCTGGAAATATCGCCCCGGCATGGTGGACAAGCCGGCCACCCCCGAATCAAGAGAAGCCATCCGCGAAACCAAGGACGAGTCATCCGACAGCACAAGTCAGGAACAGCAAACAAACGGCCTTCCCCCGACTCATCCTAGCCTCTACACCCCCTCACAGATGGAGATGCAGGCTCAGAAAATGGCCAAAAAATCACTCCGAAAATTCGGCCCCCCGCCCTCCGTCCAGCGTGCCCCCACGTTTCAAGACAAGACCAAGGCTCAGTGGGATTCCCACGAGGGCGGGCGCCACGGCCGCGCCTTTTTCATGGTCCGCAAGACGGGCCGCTTCGGCGTCGAGCTCACCAAGGCCGGCCTCAAGGCCCCCGTCGCCTTTTTCTGGAACACCGCCAACGGCTTCCACAACTTTCCCTCGTACGGCTACGCTGGCATCGAGGTCCGCCGCCGCGACCAAATCACCGGTCTCGGCAGCGGCTGCAAGGTTGCCGGCAAGGAGTTTGTCCTCGGCTTCTGGGATGCCTTTTCCGGCATCGTCGTCCAGCCCTACAAGGGCACCCGCGATGAGGGTGCCAAGGGTTTCGGCAAGGGCATCTGGCGCGGCGGCAAGGGCTTCTTCTGCGGCCTCGGCACCGCCGTCTTTGGCCTGCCCGGCTACACTCTCAAGGGTCTCGAGAGGGCCCTGTCCAAGCGCCATCTCACCAAGCTCAAGGCCGAGATTCTGCTCATCCGCTTCCGCCGCTCCCTCATGGAGTTTCGTGAGGCGACGGTTGAAGAGCGTGAGGCTGTTGTAAAAGCCTGGCGAGCCAAGCACGGGGGGTGGTGAACATAACATTCTCTCATTCCACTTTTTTTTTTAATTATAAGGTTACTATTAATTATGCAACCACGCTCGCTTCTCCTTGTTACAATACACCATTCTCTTATCTGTCTTTTTTTTTTGTTTATTTTCGTCAATAGATATCCCGGGTGTACTTGTTTGTACTTGTTTGTACTTGTTTAGGCAACGTGGTTTTGGATATACTTTTGTCATCGTCGACGACCATTACATTTTCATCTGTCTTTAGATTCAGACCCATCTTACCACGATTATACCATTTACAATATTAATCTGTTTAACGTCACTTTTCCTATACTTTATTCGGTTCTATTTGAGTATTCTAATTATTTTCAAACTGCATCATTGTCGCATGCGTGCGTATAGAGTGATTTATTCGCATTCTTGACATTTCATTCATTTACTCAAATACGTGTTTAGCCTTCATTGCTCTCCCATCCCACTTCGAATGATACAGCTACTTATAACTTAGCGTAATTGTCAGGGACGTTATGGCTAGTATGAAGAAGGTGCCGGGAGAGATAGCAAGAAGATAGCTGTAAGATAGCTGTAGACTGTGTAATATGACTCTATTGATCACTGGAGAGGACTCCTTCCTCTCCTGTGCGTACTACGCCGCTATCTCGCCTTTTATACGCCGCCTTCTGGCACGTGACACGACATGAGTCGTGTAATCAACTTTCATATTATATAACATTGAATGACCAAGACTACGACTAGCTCACTATCTCATCGTAGTCTAAATTAGTTATCTGACACTACTCAGTACTCGGGCGACCTCCGGCGGGCGCCGGTACTGACTCGTGTACACTGCCAAGGGGTAAGCCTACTATCAGCACGTTAAGACAAATTGAATGTACTCTATTTATACAAATAAAGGGGTACTGGCTTTAGTAAGATAAGTAGCCACTCTTGGAACACTGTGAGTTTTGCATAGTTTCTATCGGTAGTAGATGCTTGGTAAAGTAGGTAGGCCACTCTTAGAACACTGCAAGTTTTACATAGTATCAATCGATAGTAGATGCGGTAAAGTAAACAAGTAAATCTTGGAATACTAGTTGTACAGTATCTATCGGGAGTAGATGCTTGGTAAAGTAAACAAGTTAATCTTAGAATACTAGTTGTATAGATGGTAAAATAAATGAGTTAATCCTAGAATACAAGTTTTGTATAGAGTCTATGGTAGTAGATACAAAGCGTAGTCACATTGTATAGTTGCAACCGCTCAATAGTCCACCATCATGTAAAGCTGTTTGAAAACAGCACAGCTTGTCTAGCAGAAATCGGCAGCTGAAAGGCACTGGTTTCCACACTTGCCTCCCAGCAGCGTGTCACTGGTCCATCCAGACAGCCACCCGTGGCCGTTGAAGTTCATCCGCCCGCACTGGCTGTAGATTGTGAACGCTCCGCCCACCAAGTCACTGTAGCGAGCACCAGTGCCCGAGAGATTCTGTTCCCAGGCGGCGCAGCACTGCCCATTGCCCTTTCCGATGCACATGGACTTCAGGCCGTTGGGGATCTTGGAGTTGGAGAACTTGGGATCCCTGAAGGAGTTGATGACGGCCAGGCAGTGATCGTCGCGGCCGAGGTTCTGCCATCTATCGTCACAGTGGCGTTGGTTGCTCCCGCAGCGCTTGTTCAATGCTGCTGGTGCCGCCTCGGGCTGCTCGTCCGGAATACCACGGCTATTATCATTGATTAGAAGGGCTTGGGGGGAGAGTAGTAATTCAAGAGATTCTTGAGGTCTTCATACAGGGTCACGTTGTAATCTCCAACGGTAATAATGTCAATAACCTCATACTTGTTCTCAGGGGCCACCTGTGCTGCCTCGGGAGAAGGGGCAGCAACTACACCCTGTAGAGAGGTAAGAAGTGCGACGGCACTGAGGGAAAGCTGACTGAAGATCATGGTGAAGAAAGTAAGTAACAAAAACCACACTGGGGTGAAGTAGCCTGGAGAGCCAGTACTGAACAGTGCTCGGGACGTGACATATTTATACTCAACAGAACCAATAGAGTCAAATGATCAGGGTTTAAAGTGACTCGCATTAAAGGGTTACTAAACATCTACTGCAAGGACTGGAACTTTTAACTGCAATAGGATCTTACATTCTCTGCTCCATCTACATTCAGCCTCGTAATACATGCACAAAGTCGGCCGTAGTGATGGCAAGCCGCCAGTGCTGACATTATAGGCTTGGCGATTCTGTTGCCTTACGTGAGCCGCACCACTTTGCGTACGATTGGCCGCCCTAATGTCGCTCTGCCGAGACTTTGTCTGCACTAATAAGCGCCGTCTGTCTTGTTGAGGGCATTGCCACGGTAGTTACCATACAGTGACTGGACCTGGCCTCCACATGATGGCCCACCACATGATAAACCCCCTGGAATGCTAAAGCTTAAGAATAAAAGTTGAGCAATAGAAGGTACAGACACATTGTGAATGAATGTACGGTGTCACGGACCTAGAAGGTGGATTTGGATTCGAGAGATGTTCTGCCACAGCGGGACATTGCTTGATCTTTTTAGGGCTCTGTGCCCCAGTGGTACCTAGCACACTGGTCCTGGCATACGGTGTGCACGGAGTATACACGTTCAATTCTGTGCACTGTTGACGTGGCAGATACGAGGATAAAGGAAAGCCGCTCCTTGCATCCCGGCCAGGTATTGGCCGAGAGCTCACCTATAATTGCCGCAGCTAAGATCAGTAAACTACTGTCAAAACGGTTTAGTAGCTTGGTTTGTAAGCTTCTTTTTTTTCTCTTCTCGCCCGAGGCAAGCCGTTGAAACTCGTACCTATTTCGGGTTTAATTTTAACTGTCAGCAATTAGCCAACACAGATCCTAGACATAGCTAGTCTAATTGGTCGGAGTAATAAGAGGCCCTAGTTATTTCCCCGCGGCGTTAATATGTTCCTGTCACGCAGAACAGGAATTACACATAGATATGAAGTAATTGATTGGCTAAGAAAAGGAGGTATGGAGGGACTGTACGAAGATACACCCTA